>CABHPP010144298.1:0-28093 GCA_902168425.1 Peromyscus attwateri | reverse complement strand
CTCCCTCCTTCCTCCCTCCCTCCTTCCTCCCTCCCTCCTTCCTCCCTTCCCCCATGCCCCTTATGCAGGGTTGTAGTGAAGGAAATGAAAGTAAAAACACTCTGGCAAATTCAAACACGCAGTGCGAGTGAAGTGCATGGTAATTCTCCTCCCTTAGGATATGGCCACCTGGACGACGAAATGACCCTCCCCCCCAACACACACACACACACACACACACACACACACACACACACACTCAGTGCAAGTGAAGTGCATGGTAATTCTCCTCCCTTAGGATTTGGCCACCTGGACGACGAAATGACCCCCCCCCCCCCCAACCCACACACACACACTGTCTCCTCAGATGAACCTGGTATTCCTAATGCTAGTACGTCGCCAGCTTCCTTTGCTTCTGGAAAAAAATAGCAAGAAGTTTTATGTTTCCTTAAAGGCGCTGCTGCTGTCAGCTCCCAGCTGCTCCTCCTCCCTAGGACTGCTTTGGTACTCGTGGGGCGCCTGGAGGACATCCTGAACCGCACCCCACAGCACATGCTTAAGGGGAACAAGCTTTGAGTGAGTTTTCCCCTTGGCACATGTCAATGATGACTGGAAGGGGGCTTCAAATCCAAGCCAGACCCCAGGGCAGGCTGCCCAGAAGGATGCCTGAGCACCCTAAGCCACGAGTTAAACAATCCATACACTCTGTCAATGGTACCAGCATCTCAGGAGCCGTGGTGTGACAGTCCCTCCAGAGAACAAGAGACAGAAGCTGATGGCTGATCGTGAAGGAAGTCCAATGTCATCTGTCCCACAGTCAAGATGGGATGACCTGGGTAGATGCTGGGACCTTCGTGGGGTAGACAGAGACCCATAGTGTTCTGGCTCCCATCCTGGCATCTGCCCAGAGCCTCGCCTTGGTCTGTCTTTCACAAAGCCCCTGGCTTCCACCGAGTGCCCATGTTTACCTCAGCCTCTCTCACACCTCCTGTTCACCCCCTCAGCCCCTCACAGCAGTTTTAGACAACTGGTTTGGGGAGGGGGTTCTATGATTTTTATTCTGAGCCCAAGGACTACTCTATTAGAGTTTAAGAGGGCGCATAGGTTAGGAAAAATCCCAGCAGTCACCAGGAAAAGACAGAGAAAAAGTCATGCCTTTTAGACACGGACAAGAAGAAAGGGAAAAGCAGGTGTTGGAGAGATGCTCAGTGGTTAAGAGCGCTGGTTGCTCCTGCAGAGGACCTGGGTCTGGTTCCCAGAACCTACATGGTGGCTCACAGCCATCCATAACTCCAGTCTCAGGGGATCTAACGCCTTCTTCTGGTCTCCTTGGGCACCAGGCGCACACCCGGTGCACGTACACACATACATGCAGGCAAAACACCAGTGCAGATTTTAAAAAGCAGGGGGTGGGGTAGCACCCTAAGAAGGGAAGTGGGCTAGTGAGTTGAGGAAAGAGCCCAGGATTTTTAAAATTTAGTTTTTGACCAAATCCTAAGTGCAGCCCTTGGAACCCCTCTGCCCACACTTTGCTCTGCCCACTCTGCCCTAGAGCTACCTGCTGCCTTTTTCAGCCTCCTCAGATGGGAGCCAGTGAGATCTTCTCAACTGTCACCTGCTGGGCTTCTAGGCAAGCCCTGGCCTGGCCTGCCACCTGGCTCTGAGGCTCTGTCCTTCCTCCCTAGTTCATTACTGCTGTCCACTCACACCGTGATGGGCCCAGCCCGCTGTTCTGGGGTTGGGCCTTCCCCTGGCCACGACCCCGGCTGCTCCGTGCGGTGCCTCACCTCCCCCTCTCCGGTGGGTGTCACCCAGCCCTGACTGGTCAGTTCTGTGGTAGCCTACTTCACAGACAGTCTCCATGCACTGGGACTGGGGACAGGGGACAGAAAGTCTCTTTACACCCTCTGTGGTGTTAGCTTGGTGGGGGTGCTTGTCAGAGCCTGCCTCAGAATTAAAGCAGAGCTGAGGATCTACTCATGGTGGAGCTCTCCTGACTAGCGTGTGTGTGAGCCCCCGAGCTGAATGCTTAGTGCTGGAAGGAAAATGGGGAGGGGGCTGGGCTGCACAGCTTTTTAAAATGTGTGTATTTTGTTTTTAATTATATGTACATGTGTGTATATGTGTGTGTATGTGTGTATATGTGTGTGTATATATATGTGTGTGTGTGAATATGCGTGTATATGTACATGTGTGTATGTGTGTGTATATGTGTGTATGTGTATATGTGTGAGTGTGTGTGTATATATATGTGTGTGTGAATATGTGTGTATGTACATGTGTGTATGTGTGTGTATATGTGTGTGTATGTGTGTATATGTATGTGTGTGTCTGCTCACTTGCATGCAGGTGCTTGTGGAGTCCAGAAGGTGTCAGTAGATTCCCTGGAGCTGGAATTACAGTCAGTTGTAGCCATCATGTGGGTGCTGGGAATGGAACTCAGGGGCTGGGCAAGAGCAAGGCATGCTCTCAGCCACTGAGCTGCTCCTCCAGCTCTGTATTGCTTTTTATAAAGCTAGCAGCAAAGGTTATCTGGGCCATGGGGGCCATGGGGCCATTGGGCCATGGGGGCCATGGGGCCATTGGGCCATGGGGGCCATGGAGGCCATGAGGCCATGACCATCCACTAATCTTTATATCTGCTATTTCTCAAAATTTCAGGATGCAGATTTTTGAATAATCAGTCTTCACCTTACTTTTTGAGACAGGGTCTCTTACTGAACCTGGAGCTCATTGATTGGCTAGACTGCTGGCCACCAATGAGCCCCAAGGATCCTCTGTTCTCCACCGTCTAGAGCTGAGGTTACAGACTTCATCACGCCATGCCTAGGTTTTTATCTAAGTGCTCATTCTTGCAAGGCAGCCGCCTCTCTGTTCCCTGAGCCATCTCCCTGGTGTGATGAGAGTGTCTTTTACCCAGAGGGTGAGGTCCATCCTAGACTTCCCTGTACCTCACTGAGATGGACACCCTATCTCCCGGGCAGAGGCATGACTGTGGGGGATCTCTGGTGTCACAGAAGGTACTGGGGCAGCAGGGTCTGGAGCTGGGAGTCAGGCAGAGGGTTAGAACTCTGAAGGAGGGGCTACTTTGTGTCTCTCTTCCCCGACTCTCACACTGACCAGTGGGGGTCCCTTGCCCCACCCCAACCTTTTTCCCTCAACCTCCTGTTCTGCATTGTTTGGCTTTTTAAAACCTTGATGCAGGGCTTCCATTATGGAAAGTGCTGTTTATGTCCAGGGCGCCTTGAAAAGGCAGCTGAAGTCTCCCTGGCTGCGGTCCTCTCCACTTGTTGCCCTGGCAACCGGAGGCAGGGAAAACAGGACCTGTCAGATGGAAAATGTCAGTTACAGCAGATCTAGAGAACAGGAAGCAGAGCGGGGAGGGGAGAGGAGGGAGAGCTGGGGCTCAGTCTCCTGCCCACCCTGGCTGTGCCCTTGCCCCTGGAGAGGCTGCCCTGTGAAGGAGAGGGCTGTTCCCAGAGCAGAAGGCTTTTGAGAGGAGAGGAAAGGTGGGGAAAGGAAACACACCTGAGAGTAACGTGACCGGATAGTCGCATTGTTTTAGAGGTGATTAGGGCTGGGCGTTAGGAGGATCAGGAGCACATCTTCGAAGCCTGACTAACTGAGGGTTTGATGCTCAGGGTCTGGGCAGGGGCAGGGGAGGGTTGGGAAGAATAGATACCAAATCTTGGCTCTCCGGGCTCTGGACCTGCTCCCTTGCCCTCTGTACCCATCCCTTTCTCCTACAGATGGATTCGCTGCCCTGAAGAGGGTCAGGTCACCCTTTAAAGTGGTGAGGAAGGTGCTTCAAAAGAGTCCTGCCTGTGAGCAGCACAGATCCTCTCAGGACACACGGGAGAGGGAACAAAGGAGCGTCGCTTTAGACGCCTTGAGGGAGGGCAAAGCCATCAGTTCTGGAAGAAGTGAGACGCAGGTGCAGGGAAGGGGCTCTCTGAGAGAAGGATGGGCATGAGCATGTGTGAGCATGTGTAAGCATGTGTGAGCATGTGTGAGCATGTGGGAATGTGTGTGGGGGGGAAAGAATATGTGCATGTGTGCATGGGTGTGTGGGCTCCCCCCCCTCCCCTCTCTCGTTATCCTCAGAAATTCCTCAAGTCCCCCAAGCTCCCAATTCCCTGAAGGGATGACATCTACCCTCAATTGACCGGGGAGAGTGTGGGAACAAGACAGACTGCTGTCTAAGGTCAAATGAGCCCCCATCACATGCTTGGGATGCCATCCAGATGGACAGCATTTAAAACAAAACAGCATCCTTGTGTATATGTGTGTGTAGCTGTGTGGCTCCAAAAGAGAAGCCAGAGCTGCATGCTGAATGAGAAGAGGAAGGATCACTACCAGACTGGACTGGGTTATCCTGAGGGAGACCCAAGTACAAAGGGCAGGCTTCTGAAAGTGGGGATAGATGAGGGGGAGCCTGCTTCAAGGACTTTTCTTTTTAAAAACTTGAGCACAATTTAATCGATTTATTGTTTGTGTGTATGTGTATGGGCACCCAGGTGCCTGGGTGTATGTAGAGGTCAGAGGGCGATTTGTGGGAGTTGCTTTTTCTCCTCTCCCCATGTGGGCTCACAGATCAAACTCAGGCTGTCAGGCTTGGCTGCAAGTGCCTTTTACCACTGAGCTGTGTTGCCACCCCGTTAAGGATTTTTCTAATTCCAGGGTCTTCTGCTCTGGGCTTTGAGGGTCTGAAAGCGTGACCTTAAGTTTCCTGTTTGTGTTGTGTGGTGGTAGGGTATCACCCATGAAGCTGCCTTAGTCACAGAGGCAGCGGTCAGAGGGTCCCCAGACACTGCCTTTCTGGTATAAGATGGGTAGAGACTCCTCAAGCCCTGTCTGGGTCAAGGTTCAAGGGCATCTCATACCTCCTGGCTTCCAGAAGAATCTCGTAAACAAACTGCTGGGGCTGTCGGTGTGGCTCAGTTGGTAGAGCACTCGCCTCACATCCCCGAAGCCCTGGGTTTGATCCCCAGCATTGTGCCTGATCGCCCCACACCTGTCACCTGATGCTCAGAGGAGGAAGAAGCTAAAAGATCATCAGTTTAAAGTCAGTCTCGGCTATGTAGGGAGTTGAGGATAGCCTGGGCTACATGAGACCCTACTTAAAAAAAAATAAAGCAGGGGCTAGATAGTGGCTCAATGGTAAAGAGCACTGGATGCTCTTGTAGAAGACTGGAGTTTAATTCTCAGCACCCACACGGTGTCTTACAACCCCCTGTAACTCCAGTTGTAGGGGATCCAATGCCCTAGTCTCTGAGGGCACCATGCACACACATGGTGCATAGACACATGTACAGGCAAAATATCCATATACATGAAATAAAAAAAGAAGGCAGCTCCACGCTCACTTTGGCTTTGACTTGAGCATCCTTATAAAGATGGGAGGTTTGTGGCTACAGTCTTGAGAGTGCAAGAATTGACAGAACACAGTACCCTTCCTGGGCTCTCGTCACCCACTCTGACCACCTCTCAGGGCTTTCTGGTAGAATCTTACGCCTTTCTCCTACATTTTCCAGCCAAGGGACTCTTCCAGGATCTCCAGATAGGGCATCATCTATCTAGAGTTTTCTGCTGTAGGAGAGGGTGACCAAGGGGTTTTGTCTGTGAAGTCTGGCCCTCATGATCCTCTGCTGTCTCAGCAAAGGATGCTCAGCTCGTGACAGTGGTAAATCACCACTCCCCATGCTCACTCACAGACCATATGGACCTACTTGTCAGGCTGGGACATCCACAAATGATGACATGTTTCATCTTGATTGACAGTTACCTTCCCCTAGAAATGCAGTAACAGCCTGGCTACAATTATGTCTTGTTCAATCAAATGAGGGTATAAAAAGGACAGCCATTACTTTATGGATATGGTCTCTGGCAGTTGTCTGTGGACGTAATCTTTATTCCCACGGCTCCTATGTTTTATTATTTTATTAAGAGTTAACTCTCGATTATCCACATGTGAGCCTGAGAGATGATTTTATTCCCATAGCTGTTTAATATTATTATTTTATTATTATTAGTTTGGCTTCCCCCACACCAGGGCTCCGTAGGGGCCCTGAAAAGAGCCTGGCTGTTCACATGTGTCTTTACTGGCCTTTTTGAATTATGGCAATAAACATTTATAATCCCAATGTCGATTCTCCCTTCTAGAGGAGCTGTGGGGCCATGTTTTTTTATTGTGCTAAAACACACGTAACAGAATTTCCTGTTTTAGTTATTATTTTCAGTTTTCATTATATTTATTTACTTTCTTGTGTGTGTGTGAGAGAGAGATCACATGTATGCTGTGGAGGTCAGAGAGACACACCTTCTGGGGGTCGGTTTTCCCCTTCCTCCACATAGATCCTGGGGTTTGAACTCAGGTCCTCAGGCTTGGCAGCAGGTGCCTTTCCCTGTTGAGGCATTCCTTCAGCTCCCTCCTTCTCAATTATATGTCCAGTCAGCTGTTCTGTTTCACATTCCCGTCAGCAGTACACTTGGATCCCACTTGTCTCACCCTTAGCAGTCCTTGTCAGAGGCGATTCTTGCTAACAAGATTGTGTCTCGAGAGAGAACAGCGTTTTCAAGGTTGACCTCTGATCCATTACCTAGCCTTTTATTTTGGTTTGTGGTTTTTCTGCTTTTGGAGGCAAGGTCTCATACAGCCTAGGCTGGCTTCACTGTGTAGCTGAGGATGGCCTTGAACTTCTGATTCTCCTACCTTACCTCAGGGATTATAGGCATATACCACCGCAGCCAGCCACATTTTGCCTAGACTTTGATTTAGGGTGCTGCCAAGAGGAGGGTGTCAAGGATGCGGCTCTCAACTGACCCAGGAATTGGCGGTGGCTAGCAAGAGGACTGCTGCCAGTCCCCTTTATCCTGGGCCATGAGCTCCTGGGGGAGCTCCCAGAGGCAGGGCCACTTAGCAGAGTCACTGGACACAGCAGCACTTTAGACAGGGTCATTGGGGTGTAGGGGATGGGTGGGAGCTCAAAGCCCCACCTACTGTCAGCCAGACGGCCTTTGCAGAGAATCCTTATTGAGCTTAGCTATGCAAAATGCATTTTTCCAAGGCGGAATTGCAACAAGCAGGCATCTCCTTCGGGTGTCCCCATTTGTGTGGGGGCGGGGGCAGGAAGGATTGTGGGCACAGCAATGCTGGTCTGGAAGCGAAAAATAGCTTTAGATTATCTACAAAGTGCTCCTTCCGCCGTGGATAATCGAGAGGTAGCCATGCTTATTTAGAGCCGCCCTGTCGGGGACAATCACTGGAGAAGGAGGGGGAAGAGGGGGATGGATGAAAGTGATGTTAGTGAGCCAGACCTGGACAGAGGAGGGGCTCTTCTGCATGTGGAAGCTGGACGGGGACACCTCACTGGTCTCAGACTCCCACCCTCCTTTGGCCCCTACGAGGCCCCAGGACCCAGCTCACATTGGCCAAGATGGAAGTTAGTCCACTCAAGCACAGCCAACAACGCTTCTCTCTTTAACCCATTTTCAGTGCTGGCCGTTTTGTGGAGAAGTAGCTCAAAGAGAAGCCACAGAGGTGACAGGAAAGGGTATCATGTGCTTAAACACTCAAGGGATTGATCCAAGGCACAGCGGACTTGCTGCTCCACAGCTCAGCTTTTCTGCTCTCAGCCAGCCAGTGCTCCCGGGCATCTGTGAGCTGTCCCCTGGAGAAATCTTAGGACCCCACTCTGCCCTAACTCTACAGAAGGGGAAGAGCCTTAAGCCTTCTGCTCAAGCATGGGGTTGCCTCATCCTCTGTGAGGTGGATAAACTGGAGGTCTAAATAGACCTTCCTCTACAAACCCCAGCGCCCCACACCACCACCACCCCTACCTCGAATCAGACCTTGTTAGGATTTTTCCCTAGGTCCCCTGACCCACTGGTTGGTTGGTCATGCTCTCTCATTCTCTCTCAATAAGAGCGTCCCCATGGCTGCATGCGCTCAGCGGGTATTGTGCTGGGGACTGGGAAACTGCTGGGAGAGAAGGGCAGGGTGCAGAGCTGGTCAGAGCTGGTGCGGATGAATCATGCTGGCAGCAGGCACAAGTGAATGGAAAGTACCTGGAATTCTGCCTGGTTATGACACTCCTTCCCAGAGGGCTGCTCCTCCTCCCTGCTCCTCCTCTTCCCTGCTCCTCCTCCTCCCTGCTCCTCCTCCTCCCTGCTCCTCCTCCTCCCTGCTCCTCCTCCCTCCTCCCCCTCCCTGCTCCCCCTCCCTGCTCCCCCTCCCTGCTCCTCCTCCCTGCTCCTCCTCCCTGCTCCTCCTCCCCCTTCTTTCCCCTTCTCCTCCCCCCTCCCCTTTCCCCTTCCCCCTCCTCCCTCTCCCCCTCCCTCCTCTTCTCCTCTACTTCCTTCTTTATGAGGCAGGGTCTCTAACCTAGAATTCACTATGTAGCTGAAGATGACTTTGAACTTTTGATCCTCTGCTTCCACCTCCTGGGTTCTGGGATTGCAGGGGTGAGACCAGGTTTTACATGATGCTGGGGATTGAGCCCAGGGCCTCATAGTAGGCAAGCACTCTGGCAACTTAGTCATACCCCCAGCTTCCCTAGGACAGGTTGTATTATCATGACCCAAGGAATGAAGGATGCAGGCTCTCCTGGCTACCTCTGCGTCTTCTGGGGTGTCCGAGGCCACATGAGGTCCTGGTGTCTCCATGTTGAGAGGCAGTCTTCTCTTGCTGGTCTGCACACTGGGGTTGATTTGCCTTCACTCTTTCCCCAAGCTCCTCACAACCCTGCTCCTCACAGCCACCACCCACTCCACCAACAGGGGCCCATCAACGAGCCAGCAAAGCCCATAAATTATTGCACAAACCACTCCAAACAATCCCAACAATTTTACTTACTGAACCATTAAATGTACATACTTAAATTAGACCCAACGAGACATCACGTGGGGATGTCTTGGGGCCAAGCAAACAATGAGTCCTGGGGGAGGTGCCGTCTTGTGTTTCCCACCTCTCCCATGAAATTAACGAGGTGCTTCAATTTCATCATGATTACCACTCTGGCTTTCTTCAGCCGGTTGGCTGGGGCTGATCCTGCCATCTCAGTCAGCAGTGACCTCCTTTTGCTGCCCCGGGCTGTCCTGATAGCCAGCTCGAGGTCAGCAGGAAGCTGGATGCTGAAGGGCTGCTCTGGCCCAGAGATGAGTTGGTCTCGCTGTCAGAGGCCCATCTCTGGGATCCACACAGGCCCAGCCGTGGCTATGGGAGCTACCACTCGGAAGACACAGTGCTGGCTCTTCTCTGCCCCCATGTCTGACGTGACAGCGAATGAGCCAATTACATCTGACATACTGCTTGGGTCTTTTCTGTTCCTCAGTGTCCCACCTAGTCCAGGTCCCAAACTCTCTGTCCCTTTGGTATTAACCCTTTTATACCCTGTCTGCCAGAACAATTTGTAGAGAAGCTAATCCTGGCTCCTGCCCTGTTCAGAACCCTTCTGTAACTCCCATTGCTTACTGGAGAATGGTCACAGGTGGGTGTGGTGGTCAAGGTGCCTCCTGCCTTCCCTTCCTCCATCTCTCCAGCCAGTCTAGACCTTTGCCAAGCACTATCCACAGTGAGACCTCCAACCCTCCACACTTCTTGGAGGCATGCAGGTCTAGAATACTATCCCACTTCTGTTCCGTGCACACAGCTTTTGTCCTTTAGCACAGTGGTAGACCCTTACCACCTGTTCCAAGCACACAGTGGCAGCCCAGTTCCTCCATCTAAAAATGCCTTTCCAAGTCTCCACACTGGGTTAAATGCCTGAAGACATCCCAGGCTGCCTCTTCTCCCCCGCTGAGGTATCTGCAATGGGCAGTGTGCCCATGTGTCCGGCACCTAGCACAGAGTCTGCTGAGCAGGAAGAGTCAGAGACATTCAGTACCCGGGAGTGTCAGCAACCGGAAGCATTGGTCTGCAAATGTCTGCCCTCACTGTGGTATACCTCTCACTCTCCAAGTGTTTGCAAGATAGACCCGGCCTGGCTGTGTTGGAGAAATCCATTCAGTGGCCCAGAGTGGGACCAGTGCTCCCACATGTGTTTGTGGACAGCAGTGGACATTTGGTTATTGTTACGCATGGCCCAGATGTCACCCACTAAGTACCAAGAAACTTCTGGGTTCTATGGTAACCTCATCTTGGTGGCAATTTTAAGATGTGACCTGAAATAAATTTGAGCATCTAGGTGCAGAAGAGGGGAGGGCCCCACTCCCAGGCTCAGCCACCAGGCTCAGGTGGGCACTGCTAGCTGTTTGCAGGGGGAATGCCCATGGTCTACTCCCTGCTGAGGTCACCAATACTCTTGAAAAGTGTGATATGGAGGTACCCTTTCTGCCCCTGTCTGTCTGTCTGTCTCCAAGAACATGACTAAGTGTCTAGAAATAAAATGGAGGGGAGTGTCAGGCCTGGGAAACATCAACGGTCACCAAAGGTTGCTGGCATATGAGAACTTGAGTAAGCCCTGTCCCCATCCGCACGAGGTGGGAGCCCTCTGTCTCCTAGGGCACAAGAGGGCTTCTCCTGTGCTCCTATACAGCTCCTGCTACACAGGGTGGATCTCTGCATGAAAAGTCCTAGCCACCAAAAGAAAGAAAAGAAACAGACGAGGTTAAGTTTAATCCTACTTTAAATTTGACTCGACATATCTGAAGCATCATTGTTTTATGTTACTTTCTTAGTGGCTATGGGTGGTTTGTCTGCATGTGTATCTGTGCACCACTTGTATGCAGTGGCTGCAGAGTGCCACAAGAGGGCATCAGAGATCTTGGAACTGGAGTTACAGGTGGTTGTGAGCTGCCCTATGGGTGCTGGGAACCAATCTGGGTCCTCTGGAGGAGTAGCAAGTGTCCTTAACTGCTGAGCCATCTCTCCAGCTTACCCCCCAAATCATTATTTTGTCACGTAGCTAGTATGAGAGCTGCTAGTCAGATGATTTTCTGGTTTGGATGTGTGTCCAGCCTTTGAAATCAGTGTGTTCAGGGAGACGAGACCTTATTTCCAGGCCCAGGAGTCCTGTCTGGTGTGTTGCTACTTCACTGGGGTGGGGCAGCTGTAGGCTGGGTGACACCAGGAAGTGCCCTGGGGGGGTTCTCATTTCCTGAGCTCAATCGCGTGACATCCTTTCGATCAGACTTGGAGAAGCAAAGGTGGAGGTAAAGTGTGAGGCAGGAGCAGGTTATCCCAGGGCCAGCCTCCGTCCCTGAAAAACAACTCCAGGTGATCAGAGGAGGAGAGGGGCTGGCTGGCCTCTCTGTCACAGATTGGTTTGTCAATGCTAAATTATGCAGGCCCAGCAGAGGCATCAGGGACATATTGTTAGCACTGGAGACACAGAGAACCCTTAGGATAAGGAGCCCCTGGCTGAGAAGGCAGCTCCTTTCCTCATCTCCTGTAGAGAAAGGCTGGGATTCTAGGATGCTAGGATACCAGGATTCAGGGATGTGGGCATATAGGAATGCCTGGATGCAGGGATACTGAGATTCTGGGGTACCTGGATACAGGGGTGCTGGGGATATAGGAGTGCTTAGATGCAGGGGTGCTGTGATATAGGGGTGCTGTGATAGAGAGATATGGGGATGCTGGCTTCAGGGCTGCCAGGGTGTCAGGCCATGTGGATGCTGGTATGCTAGAATGCTGGGGATGCTGGGGATGCTGGGGATGCTGGGGATTCTGGGGATGCTGGGAGACCACGGGGCCTGCAGATTGTAACGGGGTGAGACTTGCAGAGCCAGCAGCAGGCTGGGATATACTGTGGGACCCAAGACTTCCCAGGCAGTGCCCACAGCCACTCACGTGCATGATGATTAATGGCTGGTACCCTGGTGTGAAAACCACTCTAATAGTGGCGATTTTGTCACGGACAGTGTTCCACATATCGTAAAGGTCATACATGATAAGAGCATTACCCACATTTCCCGGGCAAACACGCTTAACCTTGTAGCGCACACTCCCAGGCAGATCAGCGTGCATCTCCCTCATTTCAGAGGCCCCAGTGGCAAGGATTCTCTGCCAATAGAGATGAAAGGCGACGGTGGTGGCGCCATGCTGGGCTCTAGACAATGTGCTGAATCAGCTGCTCGCCTCGTGCCCGTGCCAGGGGCAGAGGGCACGAGGCTCCACAGCCTGCAAAGAGCTGCGGGAGAGAGACTTCTGGGAATGTCAGTAGGGACTGGCCAGCTTTGATTCCCTTCACAAGGCTGCAGAGGGGCCTCCCCCATCAGGTTGGGTCAGAGGGAAGGATAAGGCCATCTCAAGCTGTGGCTGCTTGGGCTAGAACTAGGCCTGTGGAGACGTGTGGCCTTCAGGGGAACTCAGAAGTGACATCTGCTTGCCTGGTGAGGACGGTGCTGTGTGTGACCTTGGGAATCCCCAGGGCCAATGGCTGGGTAGCTGTGCCTGCCCATGGTTAGAGCAGGCTAGAGAACGCTTTGGGGTCTGCAGGAGACGTCTGGAGAAAAGGTCAGCTTTGGCCTGCGCAATTCACTGGTCTATTTTTTGTGCTCAAAAACACCTGGGTGCAGGTGTGTGGACCTTCCCCTGCAGGCCATGTCCCTGGGCTGTGGGAGTGGGTAGAGTAATGTCCTGCCTACTCCTCTTCTGCTCCTGTTGTCCACCATCACACACACACACACACACACACACACTCATACACACCCACACCACCACCAGGGCCAGGCCTCCTTACCCTGTCTCCCAGCATATGGTTCACTGGCTCTTCACCCCGTGACCATTGCCCAAAGCCCCATCAGATGACAGATTCATGCTTTTAGTCCCAACAAAGGACCCAAAGGGAGAAAGCCTGCTTGTTACTATGAATGTCAACGGCAGAAAGGAATCATAGCAGGCCAGATGTGGTGGTTCATATCTGCAATCCCAGCATTCAGCAACAGGACTGAGAACAGGAGGCCAGCCTCAGCTACATTGGGAGACTCAGACAGACAGATATAAATAGGGACCACAAAGTTACAAATAATTATAAAATATAAAATTTCCCTTTTTATAACATAACGAATATAACATATGTGTGTGTATATGTAACACGTATAATAACTAATTGACACAGAAGACTGCATGATTGTTGCTGAGCTCTTAGATCTGTGGCTGTGGTTAGAATTCAGCCTTAATGTAACTATTTTGTGACAGTCACCAGCTAATGCCAGCCAGCCCACTTTTAATGTCACTCAGCTCTGCTAAGTTGTCTCAGGTCTAGATAATCAGCAGAACTAGGTAAATAAGGCTAAGACTGGCTGTTTGCTTTCATTCCAAATTTGCAACATGGTTCTACCAAAGTCTGAAAGAGATCCATAGTAGCCCTATTACTATAAATAATATTCCATCTAAAATAATATTTTCACTGCTCTGATGCAAGGAATGAAAATGACCCCAGGAACACAGTAACGAAATGAAGTAAAATAATTAGGAAGGGTTTTGAGGTTTTATTACAAGTCTCAAATAAAAGTAACTGAATTTTAATTCGATATAAATTAATTTTTTATGTAGCTGGGTTAAACAGCAGCTCACAAAATTTCTGAGCATTTTCTAATCAGATATTGACAGTAGGTAGGAGCAGGCCCAGCCACCTCCACTTCACCACGAAGGTTCCTCCCTCCTCTCTCCGCAGTCTTCCTCCCCACCCACCCCTTTCTTCTTGATTCCAGACTGACCTAGAAGACACTATGCAGCCCAGACTGGCATCAAACTCAAATCAGTCTTCTTGTCCCTGCCTCCAGGTGCTGGGGTGACAGCATACTGTCCTTGTCCCACATCCGCCTGCTGTGCCCAAGTCCTTGTCATGCATAAGGCCAGCTCTGTCCTTACCTGGTTCACGAAGCACAGCCCAGAAGGAGAGGAGTCCGTGTGTGTGCACATGGAGTGAACAGATTTGACATCTGTCGTATGTCCAGTGTCATAGCCGACAGTGTTCTTAAAGAGGGGATGTTTTCTCCTTTTGTGTTTTCTCTTGACATGGGCCAACACGAAATGCACGTTCAACATACAGAAGCCTTTGGAGAGCAGCCTTGATTCTGTTCCAAGCCTGGACCTGGTCCACAAGGCTCCTGCTGACCTCAGTGCTGCCCCCTCTGCTCATGGGTGAAGCCTGGGTGTGGTATCTGCGGGCAGGCACTATATTGGCCTGTGTCTGAGTGAGGAGCGGGCTGCTCTGTGAAGGGCAGTGTGCAAGGATGGGAGGGTAGGAGTGTGCTTGCCTTTTTGGTGTTTTGAGACAGGGTCTCATGTAGTCCAGGTTGACTCAAACTCAATGTAGTCCAAGATAAGTGCTTTCAAAATGTGCTTATTTACTTATTATTCTTTTAGATTTATTTATGTTCATGAGTGTTTGCCTGCATGTAGTATGTGGACTACATGTGTGCTTGGGAGTCAGAAGAAGACACCAGATTCTGTAGAACTAGAATTACAAACAGTTGTGAGCCAGCATGTGGGTGCTGGGAACCAAACCTGGGTCCTCTGCATGAGCCACAAATGCTCTAACTGCTGAGCCATCTCTCTGGCCTGGACCCTGGACTCTTGACTTGTGCCTATACCTCCAAGTGTTGGGATTAGACAGGTGGGCACGACAGTTGCTAGGAACCGGCCAGCCTCTTGCATATACATAGGCAGCTTGTGCTGGCTTGAGCCGCTCTCCTAATGACCCAATTTTGGCTTCTCTAAATGGACTGCCCACGTGCTGGAGCGTGGCCCAAGTGTGTCTGGGGGTGGGCACATTTGGATGCTGTGGTAATGGTTCTTGCTGATTACTGGGAGGCACAAATGAGAGGCACTTTCTCCTGCTCCTCACTGGACTTTGTATGGTAATTAGACTTTCTAAGCTATTGCTTTTGAACCTGGAAAGTTAGAGAAACACCTGGCTGTGGTAATCTGGGAAACTGTCCCAGAAGCTGGCCATTATTTTAACGAGGTTCTGCCCCCTGAAAGCTGCCAGTGTTTGGGGCTTGAAGCTGGTGTATGTGTGTGTTTGCGTGTGGCTGCCCTGAGCCGTCAGTGGTGACACTAACACTTCAAGATCACACCAACGTAAATCATTGGTGGTCTCTCTTCCATTCCCAGGTAGCCGAGGATGAACATACAGGGGGAAATGGGCCATAAATTTTGTCCCTCACATCTCAAAACTGTACCTCAATGTTCATTAAGCACTTGTCACCCAATATCCACATTAGAAGGTGAAGAAAAGCCTTTTCTCTCTGGAATCCCCGGAAGGGTGGGCACTGATGGCCAGAAGAGACTTGTCTCTCCGTCTCTCTCCTTCCTCCACCAAACCTTCAGCCTTGTGTGGTGTGGTAGTGCTGAGCTGAAATCCCAGCACTCAGGAGGGCAGAGACAAAAAGGATTGCTCGAGTTCAAGGCCAGCTTGGCCCACTACATAGTGAGTTCCAGGCCAGCCAGGGCACATGATTTTGTCTGCCCACCAAAAAAACAAACAAATAAACAAACCAAAACACAGCAAAATGAGCAACAAGAAAACAAAAACCTCAGCTTCCCTGAGCCCACCGGGCCCCTTGTATGAAGGGTGTGTGATGGAAGGGTATATTGTGGCGGCTGGCAGCAGAAGGGAAGGGCTTTGCTGGGAAGAGGAGCAGGGCAGAAGGGAGGAGGTGGGGACCATTGGCCACTTTTGTGGATCTTTAAGGAACCAGAGGCCCCTGGTCCCTGCCTCGGATGCTCACACTGGGGCACTTTGGCTGATGAAGACGGAGTGTGAGGATTGGAGCAAGGGCTGGAGACGTTTCACTCCTGTCCAGGCTGGGCACCCTCCTTCTTCCCCACCCCTCCTCAGCACAAAGGCCTAGGTGGAAGGAAGTACAAGGAAGCTCCCAGAGTATGAGAACCTTCTAGAAACTCCGGCTGTCAACTCTGGCTGATTTTCTCCTCTCCTCTCCTACAGGCTTTGGGGATGCCAACATGATTAAGTTTTTCACACGATTTATTAGCAGCGTGTTGGAGGTCCAGTCGCGTATCACACTGTCTTAGTAATCCAATTAGCAAAATGTGTTTATTTAATGGAAATATTAGCCATGTGCCATCCCACACCAAGCCCCGTTCCAGCTGCCTCTGCTCACAAAGAGCCTCTCCTGTGGGAAGAGATTTCACAAACCCTGGAAGCTATGAGGGGCAGGAGGTAGCCCACACTACCGGGAGACACAGAGGCAGGGGAAGGGTGGGCAGGGGAAGGGTGGGCAGGGGAAGGGTGGGGAGGGGATGGGTGGGGAGGGGAAGGGTGGGCAGGAGTGTCTGGTTCAGACTCTGAAGTCAGACCACAGCCTGAGGCAGTCTGGTGGGAAGAGGCAAAATCAGTTTCTAGATTACCTGTGAGATGAAGACAATAACCCCTTCCCGGAGGGGGGTGTATGATAGCTCATTTGGTAAAGTGTTTGCTTTGCAATCATGAGGACCTGAGTTCAAGCCCCAGAACTCACATTAAAAAAAAAGCTGAACATGGAGAGGAGCAACCACAATCCCTGTGCCGGGGATGTGGGGACAGGTGGGTCCCTGGGCTCACTGGCCAACTGGCCTGATCTACTGTCAAGCTCCAAGCCAATGAGAGACCCTGCCTCAAAATTCCCAAGTGGACGGCACCTGAGGACTGACGGTGGAGACCACCCTTTGTTCTCTGTGTGTACACCTGCACACATGCACCTGCTCACACATGAGCATGCACATAGACAGACAGACAGACAGACAGACAGACAGGGTTACTCTTCAAAATATAACTTACCTCTAAACTAGCTGCCCTGTTGACACCTGCGGTGGTCCTGCCATGGGACCTCTGTCCTGGTGCCCTCAAGAAGCCTGAAGGTGTGTGTGGTAACAAGGCAGTGCTGACCATGCTGGGGCCCTGCTGTGGGCTAGGAGACTTTTGATAAATGATTCCAATTGGCTGGTGATGTTCTCAGGACCCTGTTGACAAGCAGCCCAGTCTTTGCTCTGTGTCTGCAGATTAGGGGCCTTCAGCCTCCAGCAACCCTGGGAAGCCAGTGTCAGCAAAGGTTTTTACAGATGAGCAAAGAAGGGTGCAGTCACCCCTGGAAATTACCAGGTGGCCCAAGACCCTGGGGTTCTCTGTAACGGGCTGCCTCACTGATGAGAGCCCCAACTCCATTGTTCCTCTCTCTAGGGAAGTGAGTGTGCTGGCTAGTTTATTGTCCACCTAATACACGGTAGAGTCATTTCTAGAATAGAGGGAAACTCAGCTGAGAAAAACGTCCCTACTAGACTGGCCTGTGGCATATTTTCTTGATTGATGATTAATGTAGGAGGGCCCAGCCCACTGTCGACAGTGTCACACTTGGGCTGGTGGTCCTGGGTGCTATAAGAAAGCAGGTTGAACGGCCGGGGGGTGGTGGTGGCGCACGCCTTTAATCCCAGCACTTGGGAGGCAGAGGCAGGCGGATCTCTGTGAGTTCGAGGCCAGCCTGGGCTACCAAGTGAGTTCTAGGAAAGGCGCAAAGCTACACAGAGAAACCCTGTCTCGAAAAACCAAAAAAAAAAAAAAGCAGGTTGAGGACTGGAGAGAAGGCTCAGAGGTTAAGAGCACTGGCTGCTCTTCCACAGGACCCAGGTTCAGCTCCCAGCACCCACATGGCAGCTCACAACTGTCTGTAACTCCAGTTCCAGGGATCTGACATCCTCACACAGGCATGCATGCAGGCAAAACATCAATGCATATTAAATAAATAAATTTAAAAAAAGGAAAGCAGGCTGAGCAAGCTATGAGGAGCGAGACAGTAAGCAGCATTCCTCCATGGTCTTTGCTGCAGTTCCTGCTGCCATGCTCACGCCCTGATATCCCTGAGTAACGGACTATGATTGAGAAGTGTAAGTGAAATAAATCCTTCTCCCCTCCCCCTGCAAGTTGCTTTTGGTCATGGTGTTAACCACAGCAATAGAAACCCAACGAAGACAGGAGGGGGTATGTACACGCCGTTGTTTACTGGCTGTTCTTCAGAGTGGATATCCAAAGGAACCCCTTAGAAACAGTGAATGACACCAGCCATTAGCATGCACGGTGGGGCTCAAGCACTCCCAGCTCTGCTTGATTTCTGTCTTTGAAGTGGGTGAAGCTCAGAGAATAAACAGATGACTGCACAGCGGGGAAGACAAACCAACTCCCCCGCCTCCGCCTTCACTCAGGGCCCTGCTTAGCATAGCCTGGGCTCCTCTACACCTCAAGGTGCACAGTCCTGTCTCCTCAAACGCTTCCCAGCCACCAACTTGGGGCTCCCAGAGTCTCAGCAGAGTCCCACCAAGCTCCCCACAGAGCTCTGTCTTGGGTGACTGAGACATCTCCGCCATGCACCGCCTGCTCTGCCCTACTGAAGACTAACAGCTGCAATGTCGGGCCTCCTACATTAATGACAGGTGTGTGAAGGCTGCCTGCCTGCCTGCCAGTGGGCTCCACTGACATCACACCCACTCCCACCTGTGAGCAGCACACCCTAAGGCGCCTGAAATCCTAATAGGTTCCTCTATCTGCCTCCTGCGTCAATTCTGACACGAAGCTTTCTTCTTCCTCTCCGTGGCTAGGGCTCGCCTTTCCACTCTGTCTCTGCACTGATTCTGACTAAAGGGAAAATGATAGGCTTGCTCTTGCTCTTGTGTGGGTACCACCATGAGGAAAGGAGGCAGAGAGCAGGGCTGGAGCATCAGGAGCTGTGGTGGGTGATGGTGGTCAGTGGGGAAGTCATGCCTCGGGGACCTCTGGGGGAGCAGTGAAAGGACCTGAGATGCTGATGCTGAGGATGCTGATGCCCACGATGCTGATGCCTGGTGTGACCCCAGGGATCCAGGTTAGGGCCAGAACAGACCTGGACTTAATCATAAAGAGGGCCTACCCCTGCCATCTGGCCTGGAGCATGGAGCACATCCACATGACTGGGGTTTACAAGAACCCTCACACAGTGGAGTGGCTGTGAGCAAGGGGCTGGGTTCTCTGGAGTCCCTGCCTTGTGGTTTCCCTTCTCCAAGAGGAGGGAATGATAGAGGGGAGGGGAGGAGAGAAGTGAAAGGAGGGGTCAGGTCTGCTTGGACAAAGCCTTCCCTCGCTTTTTCTTCAATGGTATTTCCTTTGCCCCACCCGTCGGCAGGCTGGGGACACACCCTCTGCAGATTATAACTCGGGGAACAGTGAACCCCTTTCTACTTCCAAGTCCTTGCCAGACTGGACTGTCTGAAGGCCGCTCATTGTCCCAGCACTATCCAAATCTAGAAGGGGAAGTCATCCCCAAGGTTACCGCCCAGGGAACCCCAGACTCACAGGTGAAGACCCCAAAGACTTGAAAGGTAGGCCTTCAACCCTGCATGAACTCGAGGCCCTCGCTCAGCATGAGAGTCATCTTGCTGCTTCGGGGAGGGACCCCCATACATACTGACACAGCTGGGGGTGCTGGGGACAGTGCGAGGAAAGGGCTACATAGAAATCAAGAAGAGAAACCCTGGCAGGTGCGGCTCAGGGGTTCTGGACCACTGTTCCTTGTTGGCCCATCCAAGTGGTGTGGAAGGTTCTCTCTCTGGGCATCTTGGACCACAAGACGCTACAGTGCCAAAGCTGTGTCTTCCGTGGTATTGGCAGTTTTCACTAAGTCGATGACTGGAGGCCATCAACTAGAATGCCTCCATGTGCTTGCCACGTCAGGTCAACCGTTAGAGGGGTTAGAAAGCTCATTAGCAGGGGCCCCAGGACACTGCAGCTATACCAGCCTCCTGAACTCCCAGTTTCAGCCTGGGCTCCCAGGTGGTCCTGTGGCCTGGGTGCCTCTTCTCTCCTCCTCTTCTCTGAGACAGGGTCTCACGTAGCCCAGGTTAGCTCTAACTTACTCTATAGTTGATAAGACCTTGAATTCTGATCCTTCTGTGGAATACAGGTATGCACCACCACACGGTTTATGCGGTGCTGGGGACCAGACCCAGCCGTTCACTCATGCTAAGCAAGAACTCTGCCGACTGAGCTGTGTCCCCAGCTCCTGAGAATGTTTCTGAGTGACCATAAAGCATCTCTGAGGGTATTCTGCAGGCCAGAGGAATGGATGTCCTTCTCCCTTCCTCCCCACCTTCCTCCATTCTTCCGTTTCTCTTTGCAGTGTGGGCATGGAACCCAGGGCCTCTTCCACGCTGGGCAAGTGCTCTCCCGCTGAGCCATACTCCAACCTTTTGGCTTTCTCATGGGCTTTCAAATCTTTCACTTGCTGGAACCAGCCAAGCCCCCAGGATGAGCCTCCCAGATCCATGGTGATATGAATCCCTACGGGATCCATGTGAGAGGCTGAAAGCCCTGGACCTCCTCCAACCCACAGACCAAGCTCAATGTCTCAGTGTACCTGTGGCTGGAACAAGTGTACCCGGATCTGGGGTGCTGTGTGCCTTCCTTTGTTCTCTGTTTGACTGCTCTGAGGGTCCTGGCTGCGATGCACATTTGGGGGACACTGTCCTGGGAGAAGACAGTCAAGAAGTGAGATGTGTCTCAGGCCTTTAAGGGAGACACCTACTTCTGCTCGGGAGCTGGGGTTTCCAGAGGGCAGCCCCCTCCTGGGGTTCTCAGTCCAGTACCCTGTCTACAGAGGAGGGGACTCTGATGGGCAGGATTGGGCTAGAGGCCTACAGTGGCCCCTGTCCTGTGGAGCTGGTAGCTGTAGAGGAACGTGACCACCATCCTCTTCCTTCAGTCCAGTCATTGTCCCTCTCCACCCAGAGGTCAGATTCTCCAGGAGCCTTCCTTGAGTTCATCCCCTGTGGGCCCTGCTAAGGGACATCTTCCAGCCTGATTTAGGACCGCTTCTCAGTGGGACAGCCTTGCCTCCAAGGCAGCCTGGATGGCAACCCAGGACAGGGAGCAGTGACTCTTTCCTCAGGATTTGCCAGCACCCAAACTGGCAAATCCCTGAGTTTGCTCAGCCAGGGCCTTGGGAGGGTGGAGGAGGGGCAGCTTCCGGTCTCTCCACAGCTGTTGCTGGGCAAAAATTCGCTCCCACCTCTGCCATTGGTCCTCCTTCCTCTGCCTGGCAGAGTGGGAGTGATGCCAGCCCCTCAGAAACCGTTACCCAGGCTGCGCAGTGGAGGCAGCCCCTGAGGCCGAGTGCTACCCTGACCGGCCCCACACAGGGTCAGGGCAGAGAGAAGAGCTGCAGCAGCAGTTCCTGTGGCATCTGCAGCCCACTGCTTCTGCCTGTTGTCCTGGCTCTCTCTCCTCCTCTGCCCAGGCCTCACCACTTCCCAGTGCCCGTCTCGCTGAACCAGAGTGGGCCCTCTGGCCCGTTTTCCAGGTAACAAGGTGCAATGGCTGCTGCTCCAGCATTTGTCTCAGACTATGGTGGGGCTGGAGACCTTCAGGAGTGTCAGCTCCCCAAGGACAGGCCTGCCGACTGTGTTCACAGTTTCACGCTCGTGTGGCAGAGCTTGGCACACACAGTACAGCATCTGCAGCATTCAGCACTGAACCTGGTGAGACTCAGTACCCAGCACAGCACCTGGCATGCCCAGGACTCAGCACAGCACCTGCACACCTAGTATCCAGCAAAGTCTGGGTCTGGTGCCTGAGCACTTACAAAATACTTTTACAAGCCCTCCGTCATTTGTCCCCACAGCCTATGAGCGCTTCATCCTGCTCACAGGTGTGGCTGAGGCTCAGAAAGGCAGGGCTTTGTCTGGAGTCCCGGCACCACCCAGTGTCGTCAAGGCAGGACCCGAACCCAGGGCCCACAGCCTCTCTCTCTTTCTCTCTCTGACCAAGTCCCCAAAGTTCATTACAGTTTCACTCCCTGGGGAAAAACCTTGAGCAGAAGCCAGGAAAACTGTCTCATCATAGATGCTTCAGTGCCTAAGGAATGCTGGGAAAATCCCTGAGAAGCCAGTCCCCTCCCCACAATTGTTCTAAGCGGAGTACCATCTATCCCAGGAACACTCCCCAGGAATAAATCGCTAAAGGACCTAATTTTGGAGATAACCACCATTGTGAACGTCTCATTACTTTAATTAAAGTCTCATCCATCACTGGCATGTAGTTCCTGGAAGTGGGGGGGCTGACTAGGCAGCCGGCAGCACCAGGGACAGCCAGACTCATGTCTCCTACCCCCAAGGGCTCTTAGCGAAGGGTGGATGGTCCAGCCACCCACCAGCGCCCTCACCCTCCTGTGACGCCCCCATACCTGCACTGTTCCGCACCCCTTGTCTACCCTTACTGCCTAAATATGCTGTTGTCGCTGTTGGGAAAGAAAAAAATGGCAGAAGCTGAAATGGCTGCCGAACGGAGCTCCAGTGCACGCAGGAAGCAGGTGATGATGGACAGCTGGCTGTGTGCCCATGGGGCGGGGACTGGTCCAGACCAAATCCGCCCTTGTGTGTTGGGATATTGGGTTGCATCTGAGCAGTGGGAGTCAGGGTTGAGTTCGCTTGAGCATGAGGCCCTACCTCCACAGGCTGCTCACCCAGTCACACCCAGGTTAGAGTTTATCAGTTAGACACAATGCAAGATTAACAGCAACTCAAAATATGAAACAGTTGTATAACAACCGAGGGAAGTCTGAGCAGGAGCTCAAGGCGGGAACTGAAGCAGAGGCCATCAAGCAGAATGCTGTCTCACTCAGTCGGCTTTCTTAAACCCAGGACCGCCTGCCCAGGAGCGGCACCACCTCAAAGCCCGTCTCCAGAGAAACACTTCCTCCAACAAGGTCACACCTCTTCACAGTGCTATTCTCTGAGTCTATGGGGCCATTTTCTTTCAAGTCACCACAGAGGCACTGAGGTTCCCTCTTCCCAGATGACCCTAGCTGTGCCAAATTTACAAAATATTGACGAGTAAACACAGGGCCTCATGAATGTTAGCAAACACTGAGCCCAGGAAATAGTTGTGTGGTGGTGTGAAGGAGAATGACCCCCATAGGCTCACATATTTAAACAATAGGCCCCTAGTTGATGCAACTGTTTGGAGGAAGTGGGTAGTGGGGGGTGGCAGAGGCAGGATGCGGAGGTTGGGGAGGCTGTGATTTCAAAAGCCCAAGACATTCCCAGTTAGCTTTCTCTGCCTCATGTTTGTGGATCAAGATGTTAGCTCTCAGCTACTGCTCCAGCACCATGGCTGTCTGCCTGCTGTCATGGTCACGGACTCCAATCCTCTGGAACTGCAAGCTCCCATATTCAACGTTTTCTTGTATAAGTTGCCTTGATCACAGTGTCTTGTCACAACAATTGAAAATAACTAAGACGGAGCTGTGGTCATATCTTCTTGTTGACCGCAAGTAACTGAAGCCACTGACAGCAGAGCCTCGGCTAAAGGTCAGCCCACCCCAGCCACTCAACATGTTAGCTTTCCAACAGCCCGCGAGGACTATAATGACTGTGCTTCATGGCACCGGACACGAGACCCTGAGAGGGAGGACACACGTGCCCCAGGTGGCACAAGAAGATTTTGAGATCTATGCATCTATCTGATTCCAGAATCTTCTACCCAGGTTCTGATGCAGGAGGTACCACTGGACAAGGTGAGAGTGGGACTGGCTGAGCTTGGTCGCAGGAGGGCTGGGAGAGCTTGGTCGCAGGAGGGCTGGCTGAGCTTGGTCGCAGGAGGGCTGAGTGAGCTTGATCGCAGGAGGGCCTTCAGGACACGGCCAGGGAGCAGATGGGAGACATGGGGTTGGGCTTGTTGGGGAGGGTTGACTGATGTGAGAGATGGAAGTCAGGGCACCTTGAGGACAACCAGGCTGTGCGGGGGACCAGGAGGTCCTGGCAAGAGGTGGAAAGGGAATGGATGGTAAGATTTCCTCTCCTCTCTGGAGAGGAGGTAGAGTCAGGTGTGGCCCCTGAGGACTCAGAGGACTCTTAATAACTATCTATTGTGCCTGGAAGTGCCTGGAAGTCACTATGGAGGGGACTCCAGGACACCCTGGGAAACGAGGCTGGGGGAATGGCCATCTCCAAGGATAAGCATCACTGGCCAGGAAGTGACCTGGGTCGAAGTTTGGATATCCCAGTAGGCTCAAATGTGGAGGCAGGCACTCAGCTTCAGAGACTAGCAGGAGTGGACAGCGCTGGACAGTCTGGGAATAGGAGAAAGGTACATGTGAGTGGAACCCTCCATCAGACTGCTGGGGTCTTCAGGTGGAATGAATCCTAAGGACCTGGGGCTGAGTGAGGGACATGGATGCCAGCTGATACCCCCACAGGCTCGGCATTTAGATGAAATGGATGGCCCACCCTTTCCCATCCTGGGGGAGCGCCCCCCAACCCCAGACACAGCAGTTTTAATCACTGTACAGCTTTGCTATAGTCTTAAATGTGAGCACACTGAGGGCAGCCTTTGAGACTGGCTTCTGCCACTCAGAAGTTTGCGTTTTTTCCATTGCTAAATGTCATCCTATTGTGTGGATGAGCTCAGTTTGTCTGTCCCGTCTCCTCTCGGGGTTGGGTCTGTTCCCAATTCTGGCTGCTATGATGTATGCTGCAAAGAACACTGCCCCGAGAGTCTGTGTGGATACATTTTCTTTTCTCTTGACTGAAGAGTGAGGAGTAGGCTGGCTTGGTCACACACAAAATGCAGGAGAGACCTCATAGTAACTATTAAATGTGTTTCCAAAGAGGCTGAGCTTTTCCACACATCCCACCCAAGCAGCAGGTGAGTGCCACTGGTCCCTAAGTCTCCATGAAGGAAGCTACTCCTGAGCCAGAACAAATGCTTGAAAAGAACTGTTATTGGGCTGGGGGTGGGGGTGGGGGGTGGTTCAGTAGGTAAGAGCACTCACTATACACATGAGGACTCCAGTTCAGATCCTAGCATCCCTAGGAAAAGCTTGGCATTGCTGGGCGTACCTGTGACCCCAGCATTGGAGGGCAGAGACAAGAAGCCACCGGCATAGCTCCAGTTTCAGTGGGAGACTCTGTCTCAAGGGAATCAGGTGGTGAGTGACAGAGCAGGAACCTGATTGCCCTTCTCAGCAGTGTGAAATAGCACCCCCATCCTCATACACATGTTCACATACACCATACATATACACACCCACATGCTCTCAGGCTAGCCTGGAACTCACAGCAACGTTCTAGCCTCAGCCTCCCAAGCTTAGTTCTTCCATCTTGACTCATAGGCAACAGGAAGTGGTCTGAGACACTGGGTGTGGCTTGAGCAATATGAGACCTCAAAGACCACCCCACAGTGACATAGTTCCTTCAGCAAGGCCACTCACTCCAACAAAGCCACACCTCCTAATAATGCTACTCCCTTTGGGGGCCATTTTTTTTTCAAACCACTACATGGCATGAGCAACAGTGACTGACCCATAGTCTTGAAGCTTACTGGCCTTAATATATATACCAACTTAGGGCCTACCCCCTGCAAGCCCAGGACTCTGCCCAGAACCCTCAGCCCTGCCATCTGTGGTATGACATTGGCACTTCCAGACAGTCTTGTCTTAGCAGATGGCCTCTGGTCAGTCTGTCTCCCGTACAGGGACAATGGTTTCTGCTGCTGCTTCTTGGTTTTTTTTTTTTTTTTTTTGTGTGTGTGTGTGTGTGTGAAAGACCCTGCATTTCCACCCAGGTTGTCTGCTTCCTCAGTATACAACTCAGCAGGCCACAAGCCATCCTGCACAGATTTGAGACCTCACATCATTAGCTCGAAACCAGCCACAGTGGAAATATTTATGTCATCGGGCTGGGCCAACACTACAAAGTAGGGATTTCCTTCCATCAGAGAGATGGTTGTTCAACCAGTCACATTGTGAGGTCCTATGGTGGCTCCCTTTTAGTAAGAGATGAGTGTAGTTGCCCAGAGGGTGCCCAGGGCAGCCTGCCCTGCCATGCCTGGCTGTCAGCACAGAGGATATCTTTATATTGACTTGAGATGACTCAAGTCTTGGCTAACCCAAGGACTCCCTTTAAAAATAAATACTCATACACCAAAGAGAACAAGGGTCCCACACAGAGCCTGGGTGCCCTGTGTAGTGGATGAGCAGCAGCCCCAGGCAGCACAGCCAGGTATGGAGTTTGACGCTGTTGAGCTTTCTCTGGGCTGGCTCCCTGGACCAACCTTCTTGGAAGCTGGGGGCTCCCAGGGTTCCTGGTAGTGTGAGCCTGAGACAGATGAGAGAGGCTAGAGTTCCCAGCCTGGTTTTCCATTAGTGAGAAAGAGGTTTTTGCATCCTGGGGTGGGCCTTTGAAGGGATCGTCTGCTCCCTTCAAATCCCAGAACCTCCTCAAGAATCAAAGGCCCGACTCTGATGTCCCAGGGCGGCGAGTGCGCACCTCACACTAAATATGCTTTTCTCTTTGATGCTTGCAGAGACGTCTGGGGGCCTGATCTCATGTGTTGTATCCCTGAAGCCCTAATATAGCCCCATATGGATGGAATCGGTTGCCTCTGTCCCTTCCATCTTGAATCACACCAAAGATCCCAAAGCTGATCTGGTTACATAAGAACTGGTAGCGTGACCGGCTGGGGTAGTTGGTAACAAGGGCATGTTGGCTGGGGAGTGGATTTGGTATGCTCCAGCACCCTCAGGACTCCTGCAGCCGAAGAGAGACACCACGTGCCTCCATCCCAGCGGCACACAGCGAGTTGACTCTTCATTGACACAGTTGCATAAAAGATTCAGGATATAAATTTGAACAAGGATTAACCATTCCCAGAGCAAACAGCCCTCACTGGTTCTTCTCTGCCCACACGGCCCCCTGTCATATCCAAGGGCAAACAGGTGTGGATCCTGGCCTCTGTCCACAGGGCTCCTCTCTCACCTTTCACCTCTGAAACCATCAAACCATCGGGAGAGTGGAGTCCACAGCTGGTGGCTCTTGGTCTCAGGCAAGGCAACTGGCTGGAATTTATTCGAGGTGTCAGTTTGACCAAGGCCCAGGGAAATTGGAAGAGGGAAGTGGAATAAAGATACCAGGCCATCACAGAGAGGGATGGGGCAGGTTTTCCAGTCTGGTTTCTGTTGCAATGAAACACCAACCAGAAGCAGCTTGGGGAGGAGAGTGTTTTTATTCTTACACTTGCAAGTGACAGTCCATATCAAGGGAAGTCAAGGCAGGAACCTGGAGGCAGGAACTGAAGCAGAGGCCATGGGAAACGCTGCTTACTGGCTTGCTCCCTGTGACTTGCTCAGCCTGCTTTCTTGTACTACCCAGGACCACCTGCCCAGGGTGGTACCACCCACAGTGGGCTGGGCCTTCCCACATCACACATTAATCAATGCCCATAGACATGAGCAAAATTCCTCAGTTGAAGTCCCCCCTCTTCACAGGTGACTAGTTTGTGTTGGGTTGACAAACACTAACCGGCACACTGGGCAGGAGTGTGTGGGCTAACTAGTTGTCAGGCCTTTGGGCTCTGACTAAACTACGTAGCTAGCTTTCTGGGCTCTCAGCTGGTGGCAGAACTGCTGCAGGCCGCAGGAATATATCCTAAGAACTCAACTGGTTATGGCAAAGTCACTACCTGGAGAGATCAAGGATTTCCTCCAGAGGAAGCCAAATCTCAAGGAGTTTTTGGTGTTACTTGGCTTGTTATAGATCAGCTGTATTCTGTTATGAAAATCATGTGTGTCTTCATAGTTTTCCCAATTGACTTTTCCCTAAGAAGGGCTAAGAGTGTGGACTGATCACTCTCTGGACATACACATTCCAGGTATTTGGAGAACTGCCTCAGGAAAGGCTTTCTCTGGAATCAGATATCTCCCTTGGCCACTTTCAAAGACTAGCAGTAATAACAGTCCACATGCAAGTCTGATTTAAGACAAATTCCACAAGGAGACACTGCCTAGGTCAGGTGGATGTTCAGTAATAGCTTTACACAATTTAGCTCGGACCCTCCTTTCTTACAGCCTTACTAACTTTATAGACCTCTAACTCCTTACCTAACCACTTCTAGGAATATTTAGATAACCTTCTGCGCTGACAGCTATGCTAAGCCAGAACCCCAGTCAAGCCTCCCTGTAATTATCACCATTGGCAGCATCCGGCCAGGTCCATTCCCAGATGGAGGAAAGTACCTTATCAGAGATACCTCCGTACTTTCTAAGAACAGACTTAAGCATCCAGGCTACCCATTTGAGAAGGCCTGGCGGATGTGCCAATTAAGCTTTACTTCCTGCTTTCCCAAACCTTACCTCTAGTTCCAGATCT
>CABHPP010144297.1:21598-50464 GCA_902168425.1 Peromyscus attwateri | reverse complement strand
CCCCCTCCCCCCAGCCCACCCCCCATTTCCATCTGTATTGCATTGATTTTCGACAGATCTCAGCTGTGGGGAACTACTTTAGCAGATATATTTCTTATTACTTCTTATATACTTCTTATATTCATTCCATCTTCTTAATTCTTATTTAAACTTACATTTACAACTAGTATCTTTACCTCTTACAAGCTTATCACTGTATGTTTTAGGACTACATTAGATTCTTCTTGCAAGCTTATATTTTTAAAGGAACTCTATGGATCTATTTTACAAACTTATATACGGCTACCATTAGCATATATTTAACTTAGTAAACACCTAAAGATTTCTTAACACAGATCTAACAAGACAGAATTTTTACAAACTCATATATCTTATTTTCATCTTTTTCTATTTCTTTTTTTTTTTAAGTTTACTTTACTTTTTTTTTTTTTTTAAGATTTATTTATCTTGTATACAGTGTTCTGCCTGCATGCCAGAAGACGGCGCCAGTTCTCAATACAGATGGTTGGGAGCCACCATGTGGTTGCTGGGAATTGAACTCAGGACCTCTGGAAGAACAGCCAGTGCTCTTAACCTCTGAGCCATCTCTCCAGCCCCTTTTTCTATTTCTTACTCTTAATTATTATCACTATCTCTATTAGAAAGATTCTCTTAACTAGACAGATGAGGGAATGCTGGGAATAGAAACCCTGACTAAACGAACAGGAACTACAGAAAGAAGCATAACCAACCGAATACAAGAGATGGAACAGAGAATCTCTGACACTGAAGACACAATAGAGAAAATAGATTCATCAGTCAAAGAAAACACTAAAGATAAAAAAGTCGTAACACAAAACATCCAAAAAATCTGGGACACCATGAAAAGACCAAACCTAAGAATAATAGGGATAGAAGAAGGAGAAGAATATCAACTCAAAGGCATAGAAAATATACTCAACAAAATCATAGAAGAAAATTTTCCTAACCTAAAGAAAGAAATACCTATGAAGATACAAGAAGCTTACAGAACACCAAATAGGCTGGACCCAAAAAGAAAGTCCTCTCGCCACATAATAATCAAAACATTAAACATACAGATCAAAGAAAAAATATCAAGAGCTGCAAAGGAGAAAGACCAAGTAACATATAAAGGCAAACCTATCAGAATAACACCAGACTTTTCAATAGAGACTATGAAAGCTAGAAGGTCCTGGACAAATGTTATGCAGACACTAAGAGACCATGGATGCCAACCTAGACTATTATACCCAGCAAAACTCGCAATCACCATAGGCGGAGTAAACAAAATATTACATGATAAAACCAGATTTAATCAATACCTATCCACAAACCCAGCCTTACAGAAAGCACTAGAAGGAAAAATCCAATCTAAAGAGGCTAAACACACCCATGAAAACTTAGGCAATAGATAAACGCACACCAACATCTGAAGAAATAGAAGGAACAAATTCCTCCCCAGAAAATGCATGACCTGTGAAAGCTGCTAAGAGTTTGAGGCAGATCTGGGGAGAAAGAAAGCCCCTACCTCCAAAAGCAGCTAGCAGAGGAGCAGAGCAGCCTGGGATGTCTGGGGCTCTGCATCTGGGGGGAAGGGACCGTGCAGGGTGAGAGTGGAATCAGTGGGAGAGGGGTTTCTCTGAAGGAGCTGTGGAAGGGCTGTTGTGGGTGTTGACTATAAGCTCTAAACTTTAGAAATGATGCAAACACCTCTCTTTAATGTTTTGTCCAAATCATAGGCTATGTATTTCAGGAGTCACTTCAAGTGTTCCATTGAGGGTTTAAGTTGATTTTATTTGATTGTTGGTGAATCTATTTTTTCACTCCTATTTTTGTCTAGATATACAAAAATCCAGAATAAATGTATAACACAACATTTTCCCATCAAAAACATATACAAGAAGATATGGAAAATGTGAACACTCCAGAATGGAAAAAATATCAAAAATAGTAATTTATTCTATATCAACTGATACAGTGTATTTCTCTGTTGCCATGATGTGGGTTGGTCTTCTATGATGTTTTGAATCATGATTATAGCAGTGGGATTTTTATACTTCTAAAACTAGGTGTGTTCATGGTGGTTATTTAGATGAGTAGAGATAACGATATAAGGAAGGGCGATTCGTTAATTGACCTCCAGGAAGTAAAGTTGGGTGTTGCAATAAAAAAGCTATGGACACATTTGCACACTGAAGGTCTAGACAATATGATAACTGAAGGTCCAAGAAGCTGGACGACTTGCCACAGAAAAAGCAATGCTGCATTTCCACTGAATAACTCAAGCCTGAAAGCTCCATGGAGAAGCTCTGGCATGAAGCACATTTGAAGACAGAAGAAGCAGGCATCTGATAGCCCCCAGGAGACAGCATCTGCAATAAGTCCCCTCACTCTGTAGAATACAGCTTTTCTGCTGGCTCACTTCAACATCTTCATTGTATCTCTACCCCCAAACTATTAGATGATGTCATCCAAATTTTCTGTAGATGGTCCTCCTTTGGTTGTTTTTTCAAATGTTGATCTTTGGAAATGCCTTCACTGACCCACACACAAGTGTGCTTTATGAATTTTCCAAGCATTTTTTATAACCAAGTTGACAGTAAAGACTGACCTTCACACTTAAGGCCTTCATAAGTCTTGTAGCTTTTTTTCTGTGACTCTACACACTGTTTCTTGCTCTGCTGATATGCCTGTGAATTCAAGAAAAAAACCATTTTTCAGAAACTCCCCAACTTCTAAATTAATCTTCAGATAGATACTTGAGCCAAGCTAAGAAACAGAAACCTCTTAGGTGGTAAACCCAACCCAATTATCAACTCTTATAACAAATAAATCATGTTTTCTATGATGTGTGTGTGTGTGTGTGTGTGTGTGTGTGTGTGTGTACACGCGTGCGCGTGTGCATGCGTGCACTTGTGTACTTGTGTGCATGCTGGGAAATGACTCTAGGATTCCAAGGAAAGCACTCTACCATGGAGCAACATTCTTACTGCTTTTAAGACAATTTTTTAAACATTGTTTAAAACTATCGTTTTTAAGATTCATATTTATTATTTTTAATTGATGAATTGTGTTGGGGGTGGGTGGGTATTTGCATGTGCATGCAGGTGCCTTCAGAGGCCAGAGGCATCAGATATCCTTTATCTAGAGTTTTACAGGAGGTTTTAAGCCACTTGACATGGGTGCTTGGACTAGAACTTGAGATATCTTCAAGAGCAAGAAGTGCTCTTAACTACTGAGCCATCTGTACATCCCCTAAACTCATTATTTGAGTTTAATTTGTCATTCATCAGTAAATTATCAATATGATAACTAATACTCATTGAATGTTTACCATGTGTCAGACAGTAACTCAACCAGAGAAAATTCTCCTTATTGCTTTCACCCTAATTTCTAAGAAAAATTATAATCATCCCAAGCTACATCTAAGACATGAAACAGAGTTTTTTTAAATTGCCTAAGGTTACAAAGCCAGAAAGCTGTGGAGTCTTCAGTGAGCATGTTGCCTCTCTCCATCTAAATAAACTGTAAATTGATTCTATCAAGTGCCTACTGCCCATCTATCTATGTATTTATATTGTTACCATTCAATTCTGCAAGCTCATCTAGTTGTATTGGAGTTGACTTTACAGCTCCCAACTAGCCTTCCCTGAGTTTCTTATGGAATGAAAGCTTGTGTTCTTTCTGTTTGTATGAGAGCTCGAAAGTCTACAGAAGAAGGAGAATTTTTCTTTAATTTCTATGTTAGACACCAAGATGCACTTCAAAAATAAAAATAGTATCTGACTGCTCACCCCTGCATTAAGATGCTGCCTTTTGGGGCTGGTGAGATGGCTCAGTGGTTAGGAGCACTGACTGTTCTTCCAGAGGACCTGGGTTCAGTGTCTAGCACCCACATGGTAGTTCACAACTGTCTGTAACTCCAGTTCCAGGGGATCTGACATCTTCATACAGACATACATGCAAGCAAAACACCAATGCACACAAAATAAGAATAAATAAATCATTTAAAAAAAGATGCTGCTTTTTGCCTCAGTACAAAAAGGAGGAAGAAGGTAACAAGAAAAGTAAGTTTATTTCCTTTTTTCTCAATTATACTTATTTATTTATTGGGTGCTGGGTATTGAACCCAGAGTTTCATGAATGCTAAGGATATACCATTGAGCTACACCTCCAGTCACACTACTCAAATTTTAATTAACCCAAAATTACTATGAGGGATCTTGTGTTTACTAAATTTAGATAAAAGAGAAAAGAGACATGTTGTAGTTAAGGTTTCTAGTGCTATAAAGAGACACCATGTCCATGGAAACTCTTATAAAGGAAAATATTTAATTGGGGCTGGCTTACAGTTCAGAGGTTTAGTTCATTATTGTTATGGCAGAAGCATGGCAGTGTACAGGCAGACATGGAGCCAAGAGAAGGAGTAGGAGGCAAGCATTCTGCATCTGGATAGGCAGGCCACAGGATGAGAGAGTGACACTGAGTCTAGCTTAGGCATCTGAAACACCAAAGCCCATCCCTAGTGACACATTTCCCCTAACAAGGCTATACATTCTAATACTGCCACTCCCTATGCATATGGGGGCCATTTTCATTCAAATCACCACAAGGTACTTTGCCTAGCAAGCAGGAAGCCCTGGATTCAATCCCCAGCACCACATACCCTGGGCATGGTGGCTCATGCTTGCAATCCCAGTACCAGGGAGTTGGAGTTAGGAGGATCTTTCATGGCCATCTTTTGCTACCTAGAGAGTTGGAAGCCAACTGGGGACACATGAGAAGCTATCCATATAAATAACAAAAGTAAGAAAGAAAGGAGAAGCAAAAAGAAAAGAGTAAGATAAAGTAATTTCAATCTTTTCAAATTAAGTAATGGATAAGTATATAACTCAGGGGCTGGGAGGGTGATGAGGCGGTGCAGCTAGCAAAGATTTTTGTCACTGCGCTGGAATTCAGCCTCTGGGACTGGTGATATGGCTCAGCATGTAAAGGTGCTTGCTAACTGATGATGAAAGCCTGAAGACCTGATTTCAGTCTCTGAAACTCATGGAAAGGTGCAAGTTGAGATGTAACTTCGCAAAATTATCTTCTGATCTTTGCATGTGCCCCCATTTCTCTCTCTTTCTCTCACACACACTGCACTAACAGTCGCACACTTGTAGACACAATAAATGATTCTTTTTTAAATTAAACAAACAAATGTTTCAATAGTTCTGTACTTCCCAAAGTTAAAGAATGACGCAAATGTTCGTCTACAAACACTACAAGTAAAAACCCACAAAAGATAAAATTGCAGGTTTCCATGTTTAAATATCCTTGTCAACTAATATCACATGTTGTATATTTTGTGAACTAAATAAAGACTTGGAATTTTAGAAAAAAAATCTTGTTATCTACAATTTAGCAACAGTGTTAGAATAAACTTGTCTTTAATGAAGTCTTTGGCTCTCCTGTTTTGATAATGCACTGATACAATGAATTGGAGAAAGCAATTTAGCCTGGGCATCAGTAGATATGAATTATCACAGTCCTCACCAGTCACTTAATCGGCTTCATCGGGCCCTTCAACCAGGAGCTTCCAGTTCTAGAGGGGATCAGAGAAGAGCTACAATGGAAACAACTGTAACAAGTGTTGCTATGAACTTAAATGACAGAAGATCCCAGGTATTGAGAAAATATTGGTGTCTAAAGATGGAACCTGTGTGTATGTCTGGAGCAACGACTGCCCAGTCAGGAGTTCCTACTGCTCTTGCAGAAGACTCTGAGGCTTCTTCCTCCTATTAGTACTGAGGCAAAGTTCACACAATGGGGATTTAACCAATTTACTTTGATTTTTAATTTTTCAATTAACCTTTTTGAAGCATACAAGCAAGTAGTGTTTAGTACATCAGTGCAGTCACTGATTCCATCTAGTTTCAGAATATTTTCATCACTCCAAAAAGAAGCTCCCATTCAATAGTCACCCATTCCTCCAATCCCTGTGACAAATACTTTCTATTTCTGGGCTAACCTGTTCTGGATATTTTATATACATGGAATAAAAAAAAAATACAGTCTTTTGTATCTGTTTTCTTTTAGTTAGAATTACGTTTTTTTTTTGTTTGTTTGTTTTTTGTTTTGTTTTGAAACAGGATCTCACTGTGTATCCCTACTTGGCCTGGAACTCACAGAGATCTACCTGGCTCTGACTCCCAAGTGCTGGGGTTAAAGGTGTAAAACGATACTCCTGGCATATAGTTTGTTTATGGTTGTTTTTGTTTTGCTTGGATTTTCACCTGAAGCAAGGTCTTACTTTGCAGTGTAGCTTGGCCTGCGATTTATTACATTGGCCAGACTGTTCTTAAATTCATGATTCTTTCACCCCAGCAGCTCAAATACTTGGGATACAGGCCTGTCCCACTGTAACAGGGCCCCACGCCTTAGCACAACTGACTCCATGATGGAAGTGCCACTCAGGTCATAAAACTCAGCCTAGAGACAGTATCATCTGCCAAAAAGAAAAAAAAAAAAAAAAAAAGGCTTAATCCATCCAAGTCAATAGTTCTGGGAAATTCTCTTAAATGTACTAACCTTGCTTTTTAGGTTCTGTGGTTCTGCTTCTGGCTTTCTGCTCTTGTTAACTGAAGTATGTCAATCCAGGTTGTGGTTTTTGTGTTAAAAAGTTCACCCTGAGAAAGGGTCAGGGTTACACTGGGATCCTGAATACCCATTGTAGTAGCTGGCGAGCAAATAAAGACTGATATGAAAGTTTTAAAGCCATTTGAGGCTTTAAAAAATACTGCCTTTTGAACTAGATTGATGAGGAGTAATTACACTTAAGATTTGGTTTCAAAATATTTTTTTTTCAGAGTGAAAATGTATTTTGAGCAATCAGCCTTTTAAACTTTAAGATACTTCTTATACATATACATGCATATATTTGTATAGTTCAATATTTATATATATTCATGTACTTATATTTTATGCACATAAATATTTTAATTTTAACTCAATGCTTTCAATAAAATAGACATTTTAAGTTGGACTGTTATAAATTAAACACATTTATATGACTATGAAATATAGACCATATTTAATAATTATATGGAACAAGGGTTACTTTTCTATTTACTTTAAGTTGTTTTAGATTAAAGTGATTTTTTTAAACACAAATGCAGGGATAAAATTCCTAGTCACACTCAATTACAAAGAATACATTTTTTCTTGTTAACAATAAATGTGCTTTATAGTTTGTTTCATTAATTTTCTTATTGCACTATTATTAATGTTTCTTATTAAAATTTATGCCTAAACTACAAATACATGTGTATGTGAATATATATATATATATTATTGAACATTATTAATGTTCCTTATTAAACTATCTGCCTAAAATGTAATTACACTGAATAAATTCATGATTTACTGAAATTTGGATAATGTTCTATTTACAACATATGGAAATTCATTGAATGCTTGCACACTGGGCCAAGAATCATTCTTTGATTATAGCAAACACATGTCTATGAAAAACAAATCTCTCAAGACAAAAGAGAACTGACTGACATAAACATATGGATTTGTGGTTCTTTAAAATGCAATTAATAAAATGTAATTTTCCCTAAAATGTGTCCCAGTAAAATAATTAAAATTGACCTAAGTATGAATGGATGTTACTGCCTTCTAGACAAAATGAAATCTACCAGATAATGTGTGGCACACTGTGATGCCATTGCAAGCTCATGTGCTCATGACTGGTCTTCAGGAAACCATCTGATAAAATCCCTCACACCTACCTGAAATTGAGAGTGTCTCTAAGACCTTGGTCATTGCTATTGGTTTTGTAAGAATCTGTAGGAAATACATAAAATGCAATAAATGTGAGCATCAAATCATATAGGAGTTGATTTGAGCACGCCACTATAATCATCTTATCTCTCTCCAAGATATTTCATTTATAGGAAGGATGTCATACTGTCTTTCCTTTCACAGTGGAAAGCCTTAGCAGTATTCCACTCAAACTGGTTGAGGTCTACTCACATTGCAGACAGAAATCTATTTTTCTTAAAGACTGTCTATCTGAATGTTAATTTCATTTAAGAAATACACTTTGAAATACCCAGAAGACAATCAATCTGGCCCCATATCTGGTCATTGTGGCTATGTCAAACATACCAAATTAATTATCACACTAATTAATCATTGAAGTCCTTAAAAAGGGGGGATGAAGCATCTGAACAATGGTATTCTATCAATGGAAGACAGAATTAATTCTGCATTTGCAAGGAGCTGGATTCTGCCAACAATTTGGATGGACCTTTAAAGAGGGTCTGGAACGTGGTACAGGAAAATAGCATTTTCCAAAACTTTCACTGAAACTGGGCTCTTTGAGCAAAGGATGCAGCGGACTCTTTTGACCCTTGAAAAATGAAAATTCATGAAAAGTAAAGACTCAAGCCACTCATTTCATAATTATTTGTACCTGGTGATAGAAAACCAACCAATAAATCCTTGAAGTCTCAGTCTCTAGAGACAGGAGACGTAGCACATAGCCTAGTGGTACATAAGATACTCTTTAGTTGACTGGATTATATCATGTGCCCATTTTTGAGCCACTTATGCCCTTGAGGGTCTTTGGCTGCTGGTCAGATCAGTAGGGTACATGATATATTCCTTATTACATTTTGCTTATGAATTTTCTGTGCATTTCTGAAATGCCACCATGCAGCAGTGGAGGTCAGCCGACTATGTGCAGGAGTCATTTTTTTTTTCTTCCAGATAGTGGGTCTTAGGAAATAAACACAGATTCTCCCTAGAGATAGGCAATGGTGGACAACTTCATTTATGCCCTCAGTAGCACCCACTTTGATTTGATGTTGGTTTGTGCCTATCTTCCCTGGACAGGTTCCAGAGATGTGGATTATTAGCATCCTTTGACCATCTTTACATTTAAAGGAGACCTAGATATGGCTGTAGAGAGGGTCAAAGCAATGTATATTTGCATGAGCTTAGTCAAAGAGCAGGCCCATAGACATCTGTGGAAGTCAATATTTGCTGAGGCTGTGTGAATGAGAACAAATTTTATATCAGACCTGGATAAGATAGACCATGGGGAGTAAAGAAGAGGCATCCATGGTGCTTTTGGTGATGAGGTTCTGCAGTGATCTTTTGTGATTGAGTTCCTCAAGCTCTGTAGACAGTTCCATCCCTTGGCTTATAAGACTGCCTCACGCTGCTCCTTTCTGCTTCATCTTTGACACCAGTCTGCAAAAACAAAGGCCTGCCTGAACTTTGCAGTTCTTAGTGGAACTAAGAAATAATAAAACATCTAGGCAAAAATCATGGACCACGGAATGAGAGAGAAAAAGTAAAAACAAACAAATCCAAACAAAAGTGCTTAAACTGAATAAACTATCTTACAGTAAGAACTGGATACAATGCTTTTTTCCCCCTTTTATGCATTTTGATCTACTTGTTTCTAGCAGCCAGGTTACAAATAGCATCATTTTACAGGTACCAACATATTAAAACGTTCAGATATAACCTTGGAGCTGTTTTTATATTTGCACTGGCAGAAGTGACAAGCCCATAAGCAAAAGTACTCAGACAGAACAACCATTTACCACTATGTACAAATGCTCAAGGCAAATGCAGCTATTTACATGTTGAGGTACTGTAACTTGTAAAGGAAAGGGATTGCAGATACACAAATTGTCCAAATGATTTAGGGGCTTGAGGTATATTTTGTTCATCCAACTAAAGAAATATTGAAAAAGAAGTGACAAAATTTTACTTGTATTGAGAAATTTGTTTGGTTGACAAAATACCCTTAATTTGCCTGTTTTATCCTTAATTTTCTGGCTTTTCCCCTGGATGTAGTTATAAAAGTCTTGTGTCCAAGGAAACTAGTCAGTCCTGGGCAAACCAGGATCAATTGTTACCCTGTGTGGGCTAGTCATTGGCCTTGGTCCACTATTTTAGAGTAATACCTGTGTCTAAAATAGAAATATAGGCCTAGAGGCAAAGGGCATTCATGAAGAATGCAGATGAACTGAATTGGAAAGTGGGAAATACAAAGCCCTGTTAGACCAAGGAATGAACTAAAGCAAATCCCATTCGCTGATCAAGGCTACATTTCACCAACAAATGACAAGTTATAATTGTCTATTCAGTAAGCAGTGACAGTAGAAGGGACATCAGTTATTTGTAAACTTACAATGAATTTTGGAAAAACTGGTTCTTTAAAATACATCACCATTTCAAATGGGCACATGATATTTGAGGTAGTATGATACTGCTATCAAAGTCTAGGGCCAAACAGGTTTGCTTTTCCTTAACTAGGGAATTATTTTTAGTCTGCATGATTTAGAAAGCAATACCAATTTTGTATTCAGCCCCTTGGTTATAGCTGCAGATATAGATAACAAGATTTTTTAGCAGAAGCATCTTTGAATAAAACAACGAATGTGTTTTATGGTTCATCAACCATGCTAATACACACACATTTCGCTACACAATTTGGAAAACAGATTATAGCTCAATGCACATTTTCAGCAGGGCTTATTGATTCAAGTTATTTTAAAATACCCTGATCAGGAAGTAAGAACAAGTTTTGATTAAGGTATCTAGCAGCACTACAAATTCATTACTTTGCCTGCTGCATCTTTATACTCTGGAGTTTCCTTCAACATTTCTGTAGGTATTTTCTCTATTGCAATCGTTGTTTGCTTATTTTTTTAGATGCATAATGTTCCATACCAACCAAGATTGACTTAAGTCAATGTCATGTGAATTACCTTTAAACTGGTTTCTCCTTATTATAATAATTACACATCAAACTTAAAACCATTGATTATATATACTTGGTTATTAATTTTAATTTGTTGTTATTTCATTTAACTCTCACTACTAATTAAGTAATAAATAAATACAACATTCAAAAATTGAAGATATCTACTAAACTAATAAATGTAACCCCAAACCCACAACTCATATATTATCTAAAGCCTCTTTTATGAAGAGGCTATTGAGTAACTGTGATCACCTCCCTTGCTTTCACTCAGTACATTTCAGTAACAGGCAACTGGTTTTTTTTTTTTTTTTTGGTTTTTCGAGACAAGGTTTCTCTGTGTAGCTTTGCGCCTTTACTGGAGCTCACTTGGTAGCCCAGGCTGGCCTCGAACTCACAGAGATCCGCCTGGCTCTGCCTCCCGAGTGCTGGGATTAAAGGCATGCGCCACCAACGCCCGGCCGCAACTTTTTAAATTCTATTGTGGTCCAGCAGCAGGTAGGAAATAGAGATGCCTATAATCTACAAAGTAAGAAAATGTAGTTAGAGGAATCTGTACCGATGGCGTAATTATTCTAATATGCAGAAGCAGAAAATTAAATTATATTCTATCCACTTTCATGCAGGACTTACTCCATTACTTCTGGTCATTTTGTTAGAAAATTTTAAGCCCTCTACTAACTGTCATGGCAGGACATGGTAGTATGCAGGCAGACATTGTGCTGGAGAAGGAGCTGAGGGTCCTATGTCTTGATCTATGGACAACAGGAAGTGAACTGAGACATTGTGTGTGGATTGAGCATATATGAGAACTCAAAACCTATCCCTAGAGTGGCACAATTCCTCTAACAAGGCCATACTTACTTCAACAAAGCCACACCCCCAATATTGCCACTCCCCATGAACTTATGGGGTCAATTACATTCAAACACCACATTACTTCTCTCTTAGTTATAGTTTCTATTGCTGTGAAGAGACACAATGACCAAGGCAACTCATACAAAGGAAAACATTTACTTGTTCAGTTTGCTCCTTTCATTGTAAATCTCCATTAGAGTTAACACTAATAGCCATACAACAATGTCTGTAGGAGGCTGTTTGGAGATTTCTTCTGCCAATGGAATTAATCTGAAACTCGTCAATTTAGCCTCAGGCAGACTTTTCAGACAAGGACAACAAAAAGCACATTCTTCACCAAAATATCACAAGAATGATCTCTAGGCAACATACTAAAATTCTTCTCCCCTAAAACCTCTTGAACCAGACCCCACAGTTCAAATCTTCCTTGTTCCTAGTATGGCCCATTAAGCAGTGTTTAAAGTATTCCACTGCTTTCTTAACCCAATGTACAAAAGTTCAAATTCCTCCAAACAAAAACATGGTCTGGCCTATCACAGCAATATCCCAATTCCTGCTACCAACTTCTGTACTAAAACTGGATCTGCTAGAATAGTACAATTTGGGGAGAAAAGGAGCACCAGGGAATGGAATAGAAGTAAGTCCTATATTCAAGGAGTTAAACAGATTAAGAAATGGACTGAAGGGAGTGATGACATCAGGGCAAGATTCCATCCAGCTAAGTTTCCAATTTGTGAAAAGGAATTGAAGAAAATCTTAGAAAAACTTAGAGCCTGGTGGATCACTGAGTTTAAGCCAGCCTGGTCTACAGAGCAAGTTCCAGAACAGTCAAGCTTAGGCAGTGAAGGTAACCATACAAAACAGAAATCTAGTGAAGAGTTAATTGAAAGATCTTTGAGTTCAAGAAAATCAAAAAGCAGAAAGATGGTGAAGATATAATTTAATGAGAGTGTCATGTTCCAGCCCCATTAAGCAGCAGAACTTGGCAGCTTTGGCTGTGTGGTTCTGGCTTCAAGGATAGAAGAAAGGAGTTATGGAATCTTCCTCTGCAACTAAAGAAAGCTGCAGAGGCCAGGCATGTGTCAAGAGTGTCCCTGAATGAAGGCCTAGAGAAGCCATAGTATGAAGCTGTGAAGATGAAGCCTTGATTGCCTTGGAGAAGTCAAGATGCTGGAGGTGCCAGAGTCATGGAATACCTGCCAAGGAGATCTGCTAAGAAAAAGTGGACCCAGCCCAAGAGAGAGAAATGTGTTGCAGTCAACAAAGCAGAAAGGAGTTGGAGATCTGAAGTGTTTTGACATCAGACATGGAGATGTAGAGCTTGGAGTTTGCCCAGCATATTTTTGCTCTTGCTTTGGTTTAGTATTTTCTCACTATGCTCACTTCCCTATGCTTTGGAACAGTAATGTGTATCTCATGCCATTACATGTTGGAAGTATGTGATCTGTCTTTTTTTATTTTTTATTTTATAAGAGATTACAATGAATCTCAAAAGAGACTTTGAATATTGGATTTTAAAATATTATTGAGACTGTGATAGACTATGGGGATTTTGGAAGTTGGGTTAAATGCATTTTGCATTATGTTACAAACTTATGGGGGAGCAGGGAATGGAATGTGGTAGTTTGAATGTAATTAGCTTTCATAAGCTCATGGGAATGGCACTATTAGGGGGTGTGGTTTTGTTGGAGTAGGTATGGCCTTGTTAGCAGAAGTGTGTCACTATGGAGGTGAGTTTTGAGGTCTCATATATTTTCAAGCCACACCCAGTGTCTCAGTTCATTTCCTGTTGCCTGTGGATCAAGAGGCACTTGAGTTGGTGTTTGGAATCCCATTCCCAATGCTGGATTGCCTGACCCAGCCTTGATACAGGGGCGGGAGATTGGTCCTGCCTGCCTCAGCTTGATGTACCATGCTTTGTTGATGCCCTTGGGAGGCCTGCCCCCTTTCTGAAAGGAGACAGAGGAGGAGTGGATAAGAGGTCGAGTGGAGGTTGGGGGAGGGTACAGGAGGAGAGGAGGAAAGGGAAACTGTGGTCAGGATGTAAAATAAATGCACCATGTCTGCCTGCACACTACTATGTCCTGCCATGATGATAATGTACTAAACCTCTAAACTGTAAGCCAGGTAATTAAATGTTTTTCTGTAATTTGAGTGGCTGTGGTCATGGTGTCTCCTCACAGCAAAGAAACCCTAGTTAAGACATTCCTTCTCCATCATTTCTCCACCTCTTGAGGGTAAGTCCCAGTCCTTAGAGTTGAACAATAGGATAGCAACACCTAACTGGTTTAACAATAATGGAGCACCAACCTACTATAACTTTTTTGTTTTCCATTTCTCTATTTGTTTATTTACTAGGTAAACATTCTTTTAAAATTTTTATTAGGATTTTGATGACTTTTTACAATGTACTTTATTGTAATCTTCTGCTCCTTCCCCTAACTTTTCCAAGATCTACCCTCCATATATCAACCATTCACATCTTCTTTTCCTCTTTTTAAAATATAACCCTAATTTGTTTTGTCTATTTACTCTTGGATGTGGGACCATCCACTGGAGCACAGTCTACTTTACTATCAGTGGCCATAACTTTAAAGAACATTGTTCTTCCAATAGAAGCAACTGACTATCAATAACTCTCAAGTTAAGGTTAGGGGCTCATGTGATTTCTTTCTGATGTCAGGAAGTCAAAAGTATTTAGGGAATAGCAATAAAGCTTACCACATAGCCTTGACAAATTTCCAACCTTGAGTACAATTTGTTGTGGGGCTGTCAGTCTCTAGACCAGTTAGACAATGAATTCTGTTTTTTAAATCCATCTGTAGTACACAAATATGACAGTCCTAAAAAAATTAATATTCTACATATCTTTCATGATAATGATGGAAAGATCAAATCTTATTATTCTATCAGTTCTCCCAAACTGGTCTGTAAAGTTAATCCAAGGCAGTAGTGCATTAAGTTCTTTGTTTGTTTCCTTTAGTTTTTTAGAAATGAATTCATTTCTTTTTTTTTTTTTGGTTTTTTGAGACAGGATTTCTCTGTGTAGCTTTGGAGCCTGTCCTGGAACTCACTCTGTAGCCCAGGCTGGCCTCGAACTCACAGAGATCCACCTGCCTCTGCCTCCCAAGTGCTGGGATTAAAGGCATGCGCCACCGCCGCCGCTGCCGCCACCACCACCACCACCCAGCAAATCCATTTCTTTACATATGGAAGTCCAAAGAGCTACATCCTATGTCCAATTTTTAAAATTCATATAAAGGGGGCAGAAAAGGGGGTGAGAGCAGGTATACAGGAAGGAACAATTAACACTAAGGGCCATTTGGGACCTGATGGAAACCTATTACTGTATTGAAGTTTCTTAAAATAGATACATATATGAAAGAAATGTAATTGGAGCCACCAAATAACAGGGGAGACAATACTCTAGCTAGTCATCTTTTGCCAAAACAGAAATATACAGTGCCAGGAATGGATTACATCTAGTTGATTCATTGGTCAAAGGGGCCCCATGGAACCAACGAACATCTCAGGCTATTACTAAGAAGGCTATTGTTTGTTCTTCACAAGAGATGGAAAGGACCTATTGCTGAAGACAGCTCTTACATAGCTCATTGAACGTGGAAGAGTCAACTAGAGCTTTCACACCACCTAACTAGTGTTCAAGGAACTAGAAGATAATCACTAATCTAGCTACGAACCTTGAAATCTACAATCACCATAAAATGCTGGAAAATAGTGGTACAAATACTGTGGGAGAAACTAGCCACTCTCTCTGATTGGACTTAAGATCCACTACATTAGATGGAAGCCATGTCCAACACTGCCCATGAAGCCAAGAACCTGAGACTAGATAGGTCATGGGCATTGTCTTAGGGTATATACTGCTGTTAAGAGACACTATGACCATGGCAACTCTTATAAAGGAAAACATTTAATTGAGGTGGCAGATTACATTTCAGAGGTTCAGTCCATTATCGTCATGGTGGGACATGGCAGTGTGCAGGCACACATGGTGCTGGAGAAGGAGCTGAGAGTGGAAGAGGAGCTACATCTTAATTCCACAGACAACAGGAAGTGGACTCTGACACTGGGTGGTATCTTGAGCATAGAAAAGCTCAAGGCCTGCCCCCACAGTGACATACTTTCTCCAAAAAGGCCACACCTACTCCAATAAAGCCATACCTCCTAATAATGCCACTCCTTATAAGCTTATTGGGGCCAATTACATTAAAACAACCACGAGTATAAAGAAAAACAAAAACCTACTGTTTTGCTAATGGAGCACAAGAATTGTTACTCCTAAAGACACGCAATACTCAGAAGGGGAACTGAACATGGGCTCCCACACCTAACCAAGAAGGTATCTCCAACTGACACTTGCATGCAAAGGAAAACATTTGTACTCTTTAATGGAGTTTCACTAGGTATATTAACTACACTTAAGTGTAGACAACATGCTAAGCACTAGATGGCCAACACAAAATTAACTCAATGATTTTGGGGGGTACTTTTTAACCTCATATTGTTTCATTTGGGCTTTTTTTGTATCACTGGTCTTTTACTTGTTTATCATGGTTTCCAATTTTGTGTTTTTATAGGGTTTTGTGTGTGTGTGTGTGTGTATGTGTGTGTATGTGTGTTTCTTGTGATTTTTCTTGTTTAATTTTTTTTAACTTTCTTTTGTTTGTTTATTTGTTTCCTTTGCTTTATAAAGAGAGAAGGAAGGGCTGGAGTTGGTTGAGTGGGGAGGTAGGGAAGATTTGGGGGAAGTTGGGGAAGAGGAACCCATAATGAGAATATATTGTATAAAAATGTATTTTCAATAAAAAATGTATAAATATATAAATGGAATAATCCAAATAATTTTTAAAAGAAGAATGGTTAAGATATATTCTAGAATATATGAAAAGGGGAAAGTTAAATTTATTTTAAAATTGTAAAACTCAGTAAAATATGAACAGACATTTGAGTTTCAACTGCAAGAAGTGCACATGAAAATATATATCATTGCACATCACAAAAATAAAATTAAGGATACCTTTATACATATTAGCACAGATAAAGCTAATTACTCATTGTGCCATATTCTGGCAATGGTATTGATAGCAGAACATCTAAAAACTGCTGGCAAGAATAGAAAATTGCACAATCACTTGGTAAACCACTGAAAGTATAACCACATGACACTACACAGAAATGATAGCATACTTTCTTAAATAATTATGTTCAGATGTTTGTTCCCTTATGATAGGCCCAAATTTAAAATGATCCAAATGTCCACCAACCAGTTATTGAAAGGAATTGTGTAGCATACCAATACATGCATGTACCTCTGCATCAAAGTAGACAGATTTCTGTTACATGTAGCATTTGTGAATCTCAAAACAATGATGCTGGACAAAGGAAGTATTGTAGGAAGAAAAGCTTAGAAATAGAAAATACTAGAAAATGTAAATTAATGTACATGAGAGAAATCTGGTCCCTGATTGTCTGAGAAAAGGGAGGGGACAAAGGAATCCGGAGGGAGAGAATGACAGTGGGAATGCAAATGCTTTGGGTATAGAAATAGACACATCTGCTATCGGGAGTGAGCTGATAGTTTCTTTGGCATACAGCATGTCAAGTTGCACAGTTTAATTATTTTTGTTTATTTTACATTGGTTATATCTAAACAAATGCTTTACAATATGTTATTTACAAAGTCTGTAAGAAGTTAAAATAAATAATGCTGAGGATGTTGAAAAAAGGTAGAGAAATACTATTTTTTTTTAACACAGTACAAATGAGCCTGGAGAGATGGTTCAGTGGTTGAAATCACTTTCTGCTCTTCTATACCCACCACATACATGGATGGTTCACAACCATCTGTAGTTCCAGTTCCAGGTGATCCAACATCTTCTTCTGGGCCCTGCATGTACTACACACACACACAGTATACTTATACACATGCAGACAAAGCACTCATATGCATGAAATAAAAAGAAAGAAATCCAAATATGTTCCTATTTTTTCCACATAACTACCCTATTGTAGATATGGAAAAGGTTCCTTTTAGAGTATCTTCAGGCAAAGAAGTTTGCTGTGTTTATGGGACAGAAGTCAATATAGACTAGGCAAGCAAAAGATATTTAATTAAATTGGAAAAAAGAGTCAATTAGGTTTGAAAAGAAATTTATAAATATAAGAAATCAATGCCACAGTTGATATTTTAAAAGGACTGATAAAATGAAACAATAATCAATCTTGAAAAATTGGAAAGATCACATTTTATAATTGGATGTATATTTAAATGTTATATTCAGTGTTGAGGGATGTCTTTCTGTATGCTGTGAATATGTTGTTCCCATTGATTAATAAATAACCATAGTCCAAAGCAGCTTAGAGGCAGGCAGGAAATCCAAGGAGAGAGACAGGAAAGAGAAAGGTGGAGTCTGGAGAGACGCCGGCCTGCCACCCAAGGAATGTGTGGCAAAACATAGATTAATAGAAATGGGTTAATTTAAGATATAAGAGCTAGCTAGCAGAGGCCTGTCCTAGGCCATGCAGTTTGTAAATAATCTTAAGCCTTTGAGTGATTATTTTATAAGTGGCTGTGGGACCACAGGGCCAGATGGGACACAGGAAAACTTTCAACTACAATTTAGAGATTCATACATTTACAAACAAGTTTTACTCTGTTTTTGTTTCATGCTGTGAGTTGAAGGGGAGTGGAATAGAATCATCCATTTTAAACAACATTTGGAATTATGAGAGACAATGAGAAACATTATTTTGTGCAGTAATCCAAGTGAAAAATGGGCTTACTGGTGGTATGTTACAGCAATAGGATATTGACTTCACTATAAGTTAATGAAATTCAATTAGAAAATATCTGTAATATGCCTCTCATGTGTCAGACAAATAGGATATGTTTGAGCATAAGAACTCACAATTCAATGTGGGAAGCAGTGATGTAAAGAAACAATTTAAAATATCGAATGAGTGTCAGCAAAGACTAATGCAGAAAAAGAGGGAAAGGGAGCAGGGAGCACAAAAAACTTTTTAGGAGGCCTTACATTCAGAGTGCCTCTGAGCTGCCTCTGAGTGATAAATAAGGACCGGCCAATTAGATAACAACCATGGGAAGAATATACAGAGATAAAGTTGCTGTTCACAAAAGTAAATTCCAAACAATTGAAATCTAGAATACTGGTGTGGGCATATATTTTATAACTTTAAGCACATTCATTTTGTTTTTTCCAGTAGCATAGATTAAAAGTGAGTAAAGTAGCTATGGGTGAGTAGGGCTCACTGTACTAGTTATTGGCAATCGCTTCAGTGAACTATCTTAAGATAAAGATAGGATATTTATACCACTTTCAAGAGCAAATGAGTCTTTTGATGAGCCAGAAGGAAATTGTTCTGATACAGTCAGTATAGAGTTGTAACAGGATCTAGCTGAGAGTAAAAGAAAAATATCTTTATAATACAAGAATTCCTCAAGATTATCACTGGAGAGCCCAGAAAGTTGGAGATGACAGAAATACAAGAAAGATGCATAAATCTACTGAGGGTAGCCCAAGAACAGAGCACAGAGCCGGAAGAGAAGAAATAAACCACACTAGCACACATGATACTACCATAAGCCCCGAGACCCTGGCTTGGAGCTGTTTTAATATCTCCTGTGGACTTTAGTCTTGGTATGGCCTAGTCTGTACTACTGCTACACACTAGATCTTCCCGTTCAGACTAAGATTGCACTGTGCCATCATATATTGGCAATATTATTTATTGAATTTATAGTAGCTGTAGTTAAGAACTACCTTGAGTCTCAGAACACAACTTTGGAATTGTTGAAACTTAAGGGAATCTTGAATTTGAATTAAATGAATTGTATAATATATGATGAACAAGAGACTTTATGGCCCACAGGTGGCAAATAATGGGTTAAAACAATGTCTTTATGTGTCGAGTTGACAAGAAACAATGCTGTGATGGTTAATTATAATTGCTCACTTCAATGAGTTAATTAAAACCATGAATATTAGTGATACACACTTTGGGGGTGTATCTGTTAGCCTGTTTCTGGAGATTAACTGCAGAACTATCTGTTCTGACCATGAGCAGAGTTATACTATGATCTGGAGTGGATAGAGTAGAAAATTTCCTGCCTCCTGATCCTATGAGCTATGAATAAGCAACTGCCTTCTATCCAGACAAGTGCTTGTCCTACTATCATGTCTTTGGCCAACGATGTCTTTTACCTCTTGATTCTGCACACATAAGGAGTCAGGTGCTCAGCCACAGCAATGAGAAACAGAGCTACTACAAGAGCCAGATGATACTAAACATGACTTTAAACAAGCTAATGGAAATTATTGGAAGTGTAGAGGAATGGGTCATAGAATCAAAAGCCAAATGAATACAGGACTTAGTTCATGAGACTTAAAAAAGGAGCAGAGAAATCATGAAACACAGAGTAATCTTTATCCATTTCTAGAGTTGTGTGACCCTTCGCATGACTGCCTAATCTATCTTTCCAACAATGACCTTACAAACACTGCATCTGCTCATGATAAGCGCCTGAAAATACCTGCTTCTAATTTAAGTTGATGCCACCTTTTACATCGAATCATCAAGAGGAAGAGAACAGCCTTCCTATCAGAGAGAATTTGTTCATCATATTTTCAGGAACTATGCTTGCTGTCAAATCAGCTATGAACCAGAAGTCACATCCTATTTCTATGGACCCTTTGAAAATTGGAAGTGCATCACCTCATTCATTCAAGGGTATAAAGTGAGGGAGGAAATTGCTGGCTAAGATTGTGCTCAAATATACATCTTTGCAGTTTTTAGTAGATACAAAAATCTGATTTAAAGTTTCCTAACTGTATTTATTTGGTAAACCATTTTGAATTGGAAGTTTTAATCACAAGTTCCCTGACAGAAGCAAATAATAGATTAAATTTTGCCTTTGTTTTTTTAAGATAATTCCATCAGCACTGAGAGCACAGTAGGCTTTCAAATGCAAAAGTAGCTTTATTTTCCTTACTTATAAATGTTCTCTCTACCCTGAATCCAAAGTAGAAAGAAAGATAAAGATAGATGAACTATGGCCTCATAGACTAATGACTGCATTTCACAGATTTAGCTTGAACATTCATCAATAAATTTACATTAGACCCAAAAAAGTTTTCTAGCCTCATTCAATGTTTCAGGCTAAAGCCCCTCCCCATGGATATGAAACTTTCATTTACTTTTAGTTTTCTATCCTATTTCTATCCAAAAGAAATATGTGGGCTATGTGTATCATATTCTAGCCTGATTTTTCTCTCCCTTTCTAAAACAGTCTACAGCTATACCACTCTATCATGACAATCTTACCTGACAGTTTTCTGAAACAATCAGTAATGGTCCCAATTATATGATCTTTTTTGAAGATGCCATGTGTTTTTTGCCCAATTTCATGGGACCATATTAAATTAAAATTAAATGACTAATGCATGATACATCTCTCAGTGGTAGAACACTAGCCTAAAATGCATGTCACCCTATTTTCAACTCTAAGCATTAAAATAAATAACCAAATACATGACAACATACGGTCCTTTTCATCAATGGTATGCAGCTTTTAAAAAATATTAAAGCCCCAATATATTCTTGTGTTTTTAATCTAATTATGAGAGTTCTGAAGAAAAATTATATATGTCATCTCTATAATTGCTAAATAATGAAATACCAAATGTCACAAGAGAGGACATTATTCACTTTCAAGGCAGAGAGACAATGAGTGGGTGGGTGGTAAAATCTCAAAGGAGAAATGTCATTATTGATTATCTTTATGTGTAGTTTTTCAAGGATTTGACAAAAAAGGATACCGAAATATTATTCAAAGTGGACAGACATGAGTGGGCATTGAAAGAATTAGAAATAGCGCAGACACAGTCACAGAGACAAGCAGACTGTTTTTCTAGGGGAAAAAAAAACAGTCTGATCCAGCTATCTGTATGAAGAATGGGATTGTAAGATACATTGGTTCAATGATGTGATCTTGAAATAAGATTTAGCCCTAGAAAAGAATTCTACCTTTTGTTATTTTATATATATATATATATGTTTTATATATATATATATATTATATAATATATATGGTACAAAATGGATTGAAACATTTTACGAGAGCAGATATATGATGTTATTATTTCTAGAACACTAAATAAATATCTATAGCAGCCTATTGTATTCATAAATTTTGCTGAAAGGCATATTACTCACTTGTTTTCTAGCATGTAACTACTCTAGGTCAAGTGGATACTGATAATAGCTTCATTCAGCATAGTAATTCTCATTGTGCTTCATAGTCACAGCCTTCAAAACCAGCCCGGTCCCTTGTAATTTCTTCTTGTTTAGTTCCAAACTGACTCTATTCCTAGGGAAACTTCCAATTCACATAAACTCTGAAAAAAAATATTTCCATCTAAGATGAATTTCAGAAAACTAAGTCTATTTGATGGGTGAGGGGAAACCTATACAGAAGTCTCTCATTCTGAATATAGTTTTCTAAATGATGGATAACAGATGTGACCCATCCATTATTTCTCTGAAGCTACATTAGAATCTTTATTTCAAGTTCAGATGACTGACATATGTGCTATCATTCAGAGACCTTTTAGAATCATTCAGAGATCTTGTGATTTTGATATGTACTGTTTTATTGTGATCTCTAAATACAAGTATTTTAGAATGATATTGATAGAATAACATGAACTAGGTAGTTCAATTTTGTGGCTAATATAAATCTTATTTAAAACTAACTTTGACTTTAAAATAATAGGATTTTAGGCATATGTATATGTATTTGGAAACCCGATGACACAGGATTCTCTTTCTATGAAGGATCAGACATAGATCTGCCCTTGGCAACTGGCTATCAGGGATTGCGTGTCTGAAAACCAATGTGATGACATGATGGAGGTCTGTTTATATGGACTTCAGAAAGTCTTCTGGGCGAGGTATTGCAGCTCAAGAAGGTGTGGGAGAAATTTCCAAGCATAATAACATTAATTCACAGTTGATCACTTTATAATCCTAAAAGGAACTGCAAGTTTCTGCAGTTAATGCTTCCATTTGCTTCACCTCCACTTTGTTATTATCCTTACATGAACAGAGGAAATTCAAGGGAAAAAATTTAAAATATCTTTTTGTGAAAATATTGAAACATTAGCAAAACAACTTTTAAAGGTTTTGTTTGTTTGTTTGTTTGTTTGTTTAAATCATGGGAGGCACCCTGCTGCTGACAAACCCAAGAAACTACAGTTTTACTTTGTGGAGCTGGGTGGGCCATGGAGATGTGAGCTTGTTCCAGCAGGGCCAGCAGGGCAGAGATGGTGAACCCTGGTCATGTACTCTGTATAAAAAACCGTTCTGACCTCTCAGCGTGATAGACACGGCAGGAAAGTGATTTGTGTACTTCGCTGGAGCCTGGAGACCTTATTCAGCACAGGTGAGGAGGGAGGGCAGGAGACTGAAGAAAGAGAATTCAAGATTAATGCGACCTCCTGTGAAGCTTGAGTTCTGAAGAGATGTTCTGTTTGTCATCTAAAATCGCGGGTGATTTGAATAATCGTTTTTCACTCTGACTCTCTGGGGCGTCTCTGCTATGATTGAAAGTACTTTAGGACACGAATTGGCTAAAACACTTAGGCTTCATAAACTCTCTGCTTATCTCTGATTTCCATTCTTGTTCTAGATGATCTCGTGCCAAGGCTTGATTTCTTAGGTCTGATGCCGATTAATCATGAAGCAAAAATAGGAGGCCTCCAGGATATAATCCTCTTCAACGCAGTGTGAGAATCATTCATAATCAGTTATCCTTTAACTCCCAGTGAAGTAGAGGACAAAAGGATATCTCCCATACATAAGCATCTGCAGCATTTGTTGAAGGGTTCTGGAGCAGCACTGTGCCTGCAGTAAAGTGAGGCTGGCAGGTCCCTTTTCTACAGGGAACTAAAGTTTGCCTCTTCCTAATGTATCGCACTTAAGTCATGTTGTTCTTCATATAATGGGTGGGAAAAAAAAACCCACAGAATTCACATACGGACAATAAGTAACAGGCACCCTTTATGTACAATTTGTCATTGATTCTTATATCATGCCTTTTATTCATGGAATTTTTAATCCCTGAAATTGATAATAATTTGCTAGTAATAGTAAAATTTTGTCACATGTTTATTATAAAGCAAGTGCTATGCTCACATTTTCAGACAAATATTACATTTGGACCATGCAAGCCCATTGGTTTCATTTATAAGTAAAGCTCAAAGAAGCAAAAGGATTGAATTAATCACACAATATTCATGTCTTAAACTGAATATTATCTAACTACAAATCTGTATTCTTTTTTTAGCTCTTTATATTATAAACACTATGCTTCTCATTCAAACATTACTCATAAAATTAGAAGATTCATGTCCATTTCTCCATGGGATTGCTCATTCAGAGAGAGACAATGACCTATAAAACTGTCTCATCAATACAGTCTAATCCTGATAATATAGCATAAAATCTGAGAAAAATGAAAATATTTTTTTTAAAGAAGGCATCCTGTCTTCCTTTAACAATTCCGAGGCACAAAGAACTGCATGAAACATTTGAGAAAAAAATATCCAGCAAGAACAGGAACTGGTAATCACTCTTCATGCTTTTGCTTCCTTGCTGTATTTCTAAACTCCTGCTCTCTGTCTTCTGTCACGTGACTATGCATTTGGGGAAGTCATAGCTAGAACAGATATTCAAGACAAACAATTAAAGAGATAGAGGCTAATAAGAAATTTGTGTGTTTTTTGGATGCTTGGAGTTGTGAATAAATTTCATAACCTTAAAATAGAAAACAACAACTTCTTGAACAGGATCTCTAAAAAAATCACAAAAGAGGGGTAACTTTAAAGATCATTGAGATGCACAGCAAATGACAGATTCCCTTTTAACCATGGGCAACCGTAGACCATAAACTCCGTCATTCAATATACATTTGCCATCATCTACATTTATGACAGTGCAATGTCTTGTTCTGTTATTATATACACTAGTGAAAGAGGTGGGCTGGTGGCTACTCTGCTTCATGGCAATAGTGACAAAGAAATATAGAGACTAGCCTGATTATTCTAATAAAGAGAAGTCTTCTTACTTTACTACATAATGTGGAATTTTGTTATGAACACAAAAAAATAAATTACTTATTTATGTGACAAAGTAAGAATATTGTACCCAGTGTAAAAAATAAGGGATCATTTATTTAGGCTTGGAGAAGGTTCTCTTACCTTTTGGCACAAAAACACATGATCTAGAAATTTTCTCTATGTCTTCAATATTTTCCCCAATGTATTTTCAAATAATTGACATGACCAGATTTTGTTTGAATCACCAGTTTTCAAATAGAATTTTCAACATTTTAATTTCTGTTAAATATTTTCATGTAAAATAGTTTGAAAGAATCGTGTCTTCAAAATGAGATTGCATTATAAATATTTTTATTTTGCTCTTTCTTTTTTCTTATTAAGAAATCTTCTATTCATTTTACACACCAACCGCAGACGCCCCCCTCCTCCCTTCTTCTGCCCCTCAGCCTTCCCTGCCAACCCACCCCTCATTCCCACCCATAGGGAGTCCACAGAACCTGGTACATTCAACTGAGGCAGGTCCAAGCCCCTCCCCCTGCACCAAAGCTATGTAAGGTGTCCCACCATAGGCACTGGGCTCCAAAAAGTCTGCTCATGCACTAGCCATGGATCCCGATCCCACTGCCAGAGGGACCCTTAAGCGGGTCAAGCTAAGCCTAAGCATAGGGCCTAGTCCAGTCTCATGGAGGCTCCACAGCTATTGGTCCACAGTTCATGAGTTTCCACTTGTTTGGTTTGGTTGTCTCTGTAGGTTTCCCCACCATGGTCTTGATGCCCCTTGCTCATAGAATCCCTCTTCTCTCTCTTTGACTTGACTGGAGCTCAGCCTGGTACTTGGCTGTGGATTTCTGCAACTGCTTCCATCAGTTACTGGATGAAGGTTCTATAATTACAGTTGGGTATTCACCACTGATTACAGTAGTAGACCAGTTCAGGCACCTTCTCCACTGTTACTAGTAGTCTAAGCTGGGGTCATCCTTGTGGATTCCTGGGAAATTCCCTAGCACCCTTTTTCTCCCTATTCCCATGATGCTTCTCTGCTGTGGGATGTTCTGTATGGCAAATGTGTTGCTAATAAAACACTGATTGGCCAGTGACTAGGCAGGAAGTAGGCGGGACTAACAGAGAGAATTAAAAGAGCAGGAAGGCAGAAGGAGTCACTGCCTGCCAGCCTGCCAGCCAGCAACCGCCAGGACAAGCAGCATGGTAAGATGCCGGTAAGCCACGAGCCATGTGGCAAGGTATAGATTTATGGAAATGGATAACTTAAGATATAAGGACAGTTAGCAAGAAGCCTGCCACGGCCATACAGTTTATAAGCAATAGAAGTCTCTGTGTTTCCTTGGTTGGGTCTGAGCGGCTGTGGGACTGGCAGGTGAAAGAGATTTATCCTGCTTGTGGGCCAGGCAGGAAAACTCTAGCTACACTTCTCTCTATCTTAGTACCTCTTTCCTTGCTCTCCGACTCTGTCCCTATTCCAGCTTGTCCATCCCTTTCCCTTATGTTCCCAACTCCCATCCCCTACCCTCCATTGCCCCCCTCAGCTCCAGTTTGCTCATGGAGATCACTTCTATTTCCCCTTCCTAGGGCAATCCATGCGTCTCTCTTAAGGTTCTCCTTGCTAGTTAGCTTCAATTATTTTGATTTTGCTCTTTCTTTAAAAAAATTTTTTTAATGCCTTCATGGTCTTTATATGGTAAGCAAATAATTTTTAACAATTTTACTGCAGTAAAACACCTTTTTAATATTAAAGAGACCATAAAATATTTAGCCTCCTAAATTAATAAGTAGCATTTTATGAAAAGATAGACATGGCAGTAAAATGAATGTCATCCTAAGATAAAAAAAAATCATACTTCTTTTCTTCAGTAATTATTCATAAAATGAGTCATGGATTTTTTTTCCAAAATTAATTCTTTCTATACTCATGTATTGAATTTAAACATTATTCTTTACATGAACAAACAGTATGCTATTATAGAGGGTGCTCATATTATTTTTGGCTACATATGCTTAATATATCTTTCTTTTAAGAAATATGTTAGCAAACATCTTAGTAACAAGCATATCATAAGCATTGCTTAAATTATCTGGTTTTGGTTACTATTCAATCACATTGGTGATGTGATGTGAAGAAAGCATATTTCAATAAAAACATCATCATGGCAAATTCTATTCATTGCTGCCACATTCTTTATCAAATAGTAAATACAGTGATAACAGCATAGTTAAATGGTGTCACTCTGAAGTGTAACCCTTTTACTTGACTAGTACAAACATGGTTCAACTTATATCATGTGTGATACTAATTATAATGCACTCAAAGATCTGGTGAATCTTATTGGCATCATTAATTAAAGCTGAGAATAACAAATAATCCTTATCAGCAGGTGGCATTTATTTTGAACTATAAATTTTAGTCCTTTTTTTTTTATTAGTCTCTTAAAGCACAATTTAGCTTTGTTTTAAGGAAAAGTGAACTTGTCTGAACCAACATTTACCTTGTCTCTGAAGGGAATAATGGTAGCTAGAATCCTATATCATGCTGTTAAGCAAATGGAAACTCATTCTGCATGATTATAGGGAATGAGACTCTTCTCACTCAGCATTGTGTGAATGAATGCAGAGTACATTATTTAATAATAAGTTCAGCAATAGTGATTGTCTGGATATTACTGAAAAGAAGCATCCATGTGAAAGAACATGCAGATCCATACACATCTCCACCAAGTCTGAAAAACCCTTTATATTAAATGAAGGTCTAAAGTGAGAAATATTTCTCTCTGGTGTCCATGACCAATGGTCTGGACCAGAGCTACAGGCATAATAATGTCATACATCACCCAGTATTTATACAGCTATGAACTGGTGATGTATTCTAGAAGAAATTTAACAGATACATTAAAGTTTTTATATTGTTTTCATTGCTGTTTATTTCAATGTATTCCTCACCTACTAGAAGTGGTAACTAGTTATATTGGAGAGAAAAGTTTTTCTTTCAAGCAATGTTTTACTTAGTCTTGCAAAACACCAAAAACATAAAACCCAAATAACTAAACGGAAGTGTGAGGTATTTCTTCTCCATTCTTTACTGAAAAATGAAATAAAGCCGCAGGCAGATAATCAACATGGAATCGCCAGTGAATTTAAATTTGCTTAAATTTAAATATATTGGGTTACTTAAATCTTCCAGCTTGTGTTTAGGCATACATAAAACAGCAATTTGTAATGCTTACTGAGATTTGCATGTTACATTCTTTCATCAAAATCAATGCATGGAACTAAAAGTTGAATATAGTTATAAAAATCCTTCACCTTTTATGTGATAACATCTGATTTCTCAAATCGCAACAATCTCTAAGGAGATCTTCCAATAATGTGTAAAGGGACTACACAAAGAAAGTGATTGAAGCACGGTGTTCCCCAGATTCTCACCGAGCTCTACGATCACCCCACTGTCTCAGTACCTACTTTCTCGGGTAACTATTTACGTCCCATACAGAAATATTTTAAGCTATTATTACTCTTCTGCAAAGGCATATTTGTTGAAAACATCTAAGATTGTACTCGAGAAAATTTATGAAGATTTAAATATGAGGTCTCATCCTGGGAATGATTTTAAGCATAAGGAAGTAATGTCCTTATCAGATAGTAAGAAATAGAATAAAATAAAATAAAATGGACCTACAATTCAGATTTCACAACGGGGTCCTAAAAATAACCTGATAGCCATTTTGTTCTCTGCCTACTAATGTTCTTTTACAACGAGTTGATATAACTTGATTTTAGTGTTGCTCATTGCTGTGCTTCTCACTGTGGAATTCCTACACACACATCTGTCTTTAGCCATACGTTATTCTGCTGTCAGATCTTGCCATTATAATTTGTTGTGATGACTAGTAAACAACTGGCCCTCAATTCTTAATTTTACATATTATTCTATTTGATGATTAGATAAATAAACTTAGAAACCTAAGAGTTAAATTAGTGGATTTCCCCCAAACTGAAATTTTGTATACACTCCCCCCAAACACACACACACACACACACACACACACACACACACACACACACACA
>CABHPP010144297.1:0-21588 GCA_902168425.1 Peromyscus attwateri | reverse complement strand
CACACACACACACACACACACACACACACACACACACACACACACACGTATATATGGGAGAAAGTCTCTCTAGTAGCTCTGACTGGCCTGGAACTCGCAGAGATCTACCAGGCTTGCCTCTGCCTAAAGAGTGCCGATATTCAAGAAATGCACCAGCCTACCTGGCCTGAAATGCTTTCTGAACAAACTCAGGTCTGACATCAACGCACGAGAATGACTACTTCATCCTTGTCTGACTTTGCTAAAACAACTATATAGACTTCATAAAAAGAATGTTAGAGTAGTCTCAGTTTTTACCTTTTCTGAAACAATTTGTACATCCTAGGAAGTTTGTGTGTTATAGGGAGTAAGTGCTCATTTATGGATTAAGAAAAGTGAACTTTAAAATTATGTAAAATTGCTGACAAGATATTTTAAAGCATGCAAATATATGATTTATTATAAATCTGTCACTTGAGTTAGGTTGGAAGCTCCATTTTTCTTAGAACTGATTTTTTTATTATATATTTTAATTTTTTTATATATATATTTTGCTATTTCACACAGAGTAGTGTATTTCCATGCCTTCCTGTTCTCTCTCAAAGTCCTCCTGTGCTCCCCTGTTCCTCCCTATTCCTTCACAAATTCAGAAGCCCCCAACTCGTGTAATGTTAACCTGACCTACATGACAAAAAAAATAGAACCTGTCTCAACAAAGTGGAAGTCAAGGACTGATACCTGGGGTTGGCCTGTCACCTCCACACTAGGTCCATAGCGCTCTCTCTCTCTCTCTCTCTCTCTCTCTCTCTCTCTCTCACACACACACACACACACACACACACACACACACACACGTCTGTCAATTTCACAGCATCAAACTTTTAGACTTATTTCTGTGTGTACAACAAAACTGTTTCTGAGTTTTCATTCAGCTGGGACCACAAGTGATTCTTCCCATAAATGTCTAGCAAAGTCAGTTCTCATCGAAGAATGTAATTTCCAGAACATATTCCTACTGCTTCCTCTCAAAAATTATGTGGAACAGAGCCCGTTCAACCCTTCATTTATTTGATATCAAGAGAATAAAACATTATTTATGAATTGTTCCTGAATGGGTGGCTTTGCAGTAAGGCTAATTCTTTATAACTAAATAAATTCTGTTTTTTATTCCTTTATTATTTAGGCAAAAACAGTGATGTTTATAAAATTCATACTGCTCTCCCCTCACTGCTTTTGCTCAGTAGAGCTTGAAGAGTCTTATGTCTATTTGCTTCTTAAATTACATATTTTTCTCATGTACCATGGATTAAATAATGTGATTTAACCACAATAGATCCACAAAATTAACAAGATGTGAAGGTTGCTACCCAACATATTATCAATAAACTTTTGAATAGTACAAGCCCATATTGCTGAGATTTGTAAATGCCCTAAAGTCTACATAAGAATTTTTAGCAATTCTGAACCAGATATATATTTTATTAACTTAACATATTTTTCCATAATTATTTGGAGCCTTGGGATTCTGATACAGAATTTAAATCATTCTTTCCCAACCTTATAAAATAAAAATATCTTAATATGTTCCCTTTCAGAGTCTCAATTTACTTCACATTGAACATGTAGTAGATTTGAGGCTAATTTGCATTATAGATTGTTTCTGTTTCAAATCAATACAATAAAGCTAGGAGTGGGTGATTGGCATGGTAAACTATACACATGTGTTTTTTTCAGGAACCGTGTAACATGTGCTTAATCTACTTATTGCAAGATGTCTCCCCTTGTCTGAGAGGCTTATTCCTCAAAACATTTGAAGAAACACATAATAAAGTGTGGGAAACATTGCTTTCCTGATAGTTAAGTTCTTGAGTTTCTATATTCAGAGTAGTTTATATTCATGTGTAGGACATACTATTCAGTAATTGTCTTTTAAAAAAAAAACACTCTAAAAATCCATCATTAATAATCATTTCTTGAGAATAAGCTCTTTGTGAATTCAAGAAAATATGCTGTCACTTGCTCTTCAATTCCAAACTATTTTTCCCTCTGAAGAACAAACACTTCCCGCATGTGAGAAGACAAGAGAAATCAACTGAGTGTTCTCCCTGTTTAAGGCATCTGTCATTATTTTCATGGTAACCTCATCCTACACCCTCAGCTCTTGATTTTTCACTTTATTTCACTGATTCTGGCTTTGGTTTTCTGTTTTTGGGTCAGTATTCCCTGTGTCTCTGGCTGATCATGAACTCGCTGTGTATCTGGATATAACCTTGAATTCCCTATCCTCCTGCCTGTACTTCCCAAATTCTAGGGTTACAAGTACGTGCCACAAGGTCCAACCTCAACCCTCTTTAGTACAGGACTGGATTTTCGTAATGATCCCTCCCTTCATCTTTAAATCAGGGTGGAACTTATTACTGATTCTCATATACCCAGTGGTTTTTGTTGTTGTTGTTGTTGTTGTTTGGAATTTTATTTTTTTTCATTTTTCTTTATTAAGAAATTTTCTACTCACTCCACATACTATCCACAGATCCCCCCTCCTCCCTCCTCCCACCCCCCAGGCTGTGGTGTGACACCTTGCACAGCCTTGGTGCAGTGGGAAGGGGCTTGGACCTACCTAGGCCTAGTGTGCTGGGCTCTGCTGACTACCCAGTGTTTTGGCAATCCTGGAGGAATAAGTTGAAAGAAACAAGAAACTTAGAAGCAGGTACTATATGCCAGGGGAAAAATACAGATGGTATACACATATCAAATTAAATTTAGCTTCTTGTGGGACAAAGCATGTTAATAAATAGCTTTCTTACATTTAATGAATGGAGACATCTTATAATATGAAGTAGGTGTCTTTACAGTCATGTATGTCAATAGATAAAGTGCGGAGGAGCAGTAAGCTCTGAATAACACTGTTCTAGTAGTCCATGGTAGATTGTGTTATAAAACATCAAACCAACCAATCAAAAAGAGGAAACAACAGCATCACTTTATCAACATGACTTACAATGAATCAGAAAGGTTTATATAAAAAAAAAATCGGTGGGGTATGATTTGGCTCCATAACTGTATATATGTCTTTAGGAGTCAAGTAATGAGTATCAGCCATTGAAGCATGATCTCATAAAGGAAAAAAATCAGTAGGGTGGGTCACACACTGCTGTTTTACCAAAGAAATGAGCTTCCACCATTTCTGTTAATAGAACTCACATTGGCCAAAGGAATTCACAGATAAACCAGAATAGGCAAGAAGATATTCTCCTCCAGAAATGGACACTGCGGTTATTACAAGTAGCAGTTCATAAATTAACTGGAATCATGGAAGGATTGGATAACTATAGAAAAATAAGAATAAAAATACCACAGAGATATCTAAAGTCTGATAATTCAGAGAGATTGATTTTAATGTGTATTTGTTACTAATTATTTATTTGATCATCAATAGTAGATGAATTAAAATGGCTTTGACATTTTTTTAGATTTATTTAGTGTGAGTGTGTGTGTGTGTGTGTGTGTGTGTGTGTGTGTGTGTATGTGTGTTTGTGTGTGTTTGGCCATATGAATGTTGTAATCTGTATGTGGAGGTCAGAGAACAGCTTGCAGGAGTTAGTTTTCTCCTAACTTACAGAGCTCAGGAATTGAACTCAAGTCATTAAGCTTGGTGGCTACACCCTTTTCTGGTGAGCCAGCTCACAAGCCCCAAGGACAAGTTATTGTTTTGTGTTTATAGGCTTGATTTAAATTACAATGTCCAGATAAGAGCTCTCAGATGGAGATACTCATTTAAAACAAATGTGTATTGGATGCTTACTAAGCTGCAGCTATTGTGAGCTATAGGTCTGTCTTTGGAGAGTCTGGCAACAATCTTATATTAGTTAAATGTTTTTTTCATCCTCTATAGTATATTTACATAGTATTTCCTGTCAGATATTGCTTTGGGAATATATGTATCTTGTTTCTACTTACAATTTTGTCATGCGTCACTTGTGTCACTTCTAAGAAATCATTTGAAATGGATTCTCGTTGGTGACACTGAAGCTAGAATTGGTTATATATGCCAAGATATTGTTCTCACCTCTTATCACGTGAAACACAGAACAAGATATTGTTCTCACAGACACGTGAAACCTTTCATGAAAATAGAATAATAAAATTGACTGAATTATGACAACACAGAACCAGCGATTGGCCTATATAGCCTTTAAAGTAAACCTGGAGGTGTTGGGATTGAAATATATACTTTAAGTACATTAAACTATATTTTTTCTATAGTTCTCCACAGTGTCACCTGAATTTCTGTTTAAAAAGACAAGAGAAAGCAATCAAACTTATAATTTATAATCATTTATATTATCGTTTATAATTGATTAGTGCTAGGCAACAGACAGATGTGGAAGCTCACAGTTGTAATCTCAGAACTTGGGCAAGTCACGGCAGGAATATTAAGAGTTCAAAGCCAGATTGAGCTCCTAATGAAATATGCAGTCTCAGAACATCAAAGTCTGAGGTTGGGGACATGATCAATCAATAGTGTGCTCGCTGTGCACACATCAGGACGTGAGTTTGATCTCAAGCACCCACGTAAAAGCCAAGTGTGCCAACAAGTGCCCAGAAGCCCAGCACTGGGTCAATATAGACAGGCAGAGCCCTGGAGCTGATTGCCCATCCAATAGAGCCAAAATTGTTGAGCTCCAGGTTCAATGATAGACCCTGTGGCAACAATAAGGTAAAGAACAGTTGAGAAAGATGACCAATATTGCCTGTGGCTTCTGCATGCACATGCGCGCACACACACACACACACACACACACACACACACACACACACATACATAACCATTCACATACAAACAAACAAACAAAAAGGAGTTTGATTTTCTACAATGTTAATGCACAAGAACACAATCACAGATGGATGCTTTTACTCACGTTATCAGTCTCTATCTGTGTTCAAATTCTTTTCTTTTTTTCTTAAGAAATTTTTTATACATTTTATATACCAATCACAGATCCCCCTCTCTTCCCTCTTCCTGCCCCACCCCCAGCTTTCCCCACCAACCCATCTCCCATTCCCTCCTATGAAAAGGTAAGGCCTCCCATGGGGAGTCAGCAAAGCCTGGTACATTCAGTTGAGGCAGGTCCAAGCCCCTCCCCCTGCATCATGCAAAGTGGAGAGGGTGCCTGAGCTGGTTAATCCAATTGATGAATAACCTAACTGTCATCATAGAGCCTTCATCCAGTAACTGATGGAAGCAGATGCAGAGATCCACAACCAAGCACCAGGCTAAGCTCCAGGAGTCCAGTAGAAGAGAGAGAAGAGGGATTCTATGGGCAAGGAGCATCAAGATCATGATGGGGAAACCTACAGAGACAACCAAATCAAGCTAGTATGAACTCATGAACTTTAGACCCACAGCTGTGGAGCCTCCATGGGACTGGACTAGGCCCTCTGCATAAGCGAGACAGTTGTATAGCTTGATTTGCTTAAGGGACCCCCGGATAGTGGGATCAGGATCCATCCCTGGTGCATGATCTGGCTTTTTGGAGCCCATTACCTATGGTGGGACACCTTGAGAATGCTTTTCTACTCACAGAGTCAATACACTATTGACAAGTTTGAAATTATAGCTTCTCCTGGACCTGAAATTATAGCTTCTCCTGGACCTTAGTACTGGTCCAACTCTATCAGCTAATATCAAATTATTTTGTACAAAGATGCTTTGATTGCAAATTCTGTTTTGATTATCAGGTAAATCCCTTACTCCTTTATAGAATACAAATGATCGCACATTTAAGCTTGCAAAATTATTTTGTGTTCTTACAAAGAAGATCGTGTGTTCTAGGAGAAAAGGCACTTCTGTGAATTGGAAACCATTACCACAACTCCTGCTCTTATTGCCCACACGCTGGTTGACTTTAACATCAAACTTCCCACCACGTCAAATTACTCAAATGTGAAATGAGTTTCTCTGCCTCACCATCAGTCTAGGCTTACCAAGAATGATATGAGAATTAATCAGAGGAGTCTTTAATCTCTCTATTGCTGCTTTAGGAAATGCATTTTCAAATGAATAAATCATAGTTACTCAATAGTTACAATGCTTTGTTAATAGCCTCAAAATAATACTTGGGCTTTAATGATGTCAAGAGGAGCAATCAAATTCAATCACAGCACTCTGAGTGGAAGCCGGCAATGGCCACGAACTCCAGCACTGTGTGATGTGTTCTCTGTAGGCATAAGACTGCTCACCAGCCGGCTGTTCCCACTGTGATACGGAATAAAACACAAACAGCTGCTCCTCTGCAGTGAAATGAAGATATCCATATTAAGCAAGCACAATTGAGCAGATGATAATTATTCTCAAAGGATCAAAACAACACCTTTCTTCACTGGAAATCTTGATACAGATGGTACAATGCTCTGTAGCATAGCATAGGAAATGGGGCTTTGTGGTGAAATTCACAGATTTAACATGACACATTAAGGGTGTGTGCTCTTTGAAAACACAATAAAACATGAATTAGGGTTAGCAAAATAGAAGTACCATTGTAATTTCAAACAATATCAGAGTGTTATAAAAACCGTACTCATGTAAACAAATATGACTGTGACTTAGTTGTAGCAGGAGGAAACCAGAAAACAGAGCAAAAGCAACACAGCCGTGCTTTATGAACAAGTCCAGGCAAATATCCTCATAATTCAAAAATTCAGAAATCATTGAAAACTGTTTGAAATGTGGGAGATCAGCCCAATATTTTTATTCAAATTCTAAAATAACAGAATTTTTAAGAGTCTGATATTCTGAAATGAATCAATCTGATAATATTTTGAAAAACATAAAAAGTAGTCAAAATACAGAGTACAATACTAAACTTAGGACATGGAATAACAGGGAATCCCAAGTCTTTCTTTGAAGTTCTTGAACCACTTTGCAATGTACATGTCTGAGCAGGGCAGTTAGTGAAATGTGTGATGTCCACAAGCCTAGGACTCCATCTTGAGTTTGGTATGTGAACTCAACAACCCTGGGCAAGGCAGGGATTCTCACCTTAGATGGTAAAACTGTTGCTGGCAAACTACAAACTTTTTAATCATACATGCACTTTAACTTTCTTGAAAGTGCAATGTTTAATGGATAGATTACATAAAGAAAGAATCAAATATGTTAAAAAATTAATGTTATATATTTTATTGTTGGAAAAGTTGCAAGTTTATATGTTATTCACATATTAAACTTACAAAATGCAAGTGAGTTTTCATAAAACACATAAGCTTTTAAACAAACATTGGCATTCATAAAGTCATATATTGCACAAATTCCTAAAACTCCCAAACTAAGCAAACAACTCCCTTCCCTCCTTTTAAGTAACAGAGACATTTTGCTTAAATAAATATTTCTTTTGACATTTTTCACTATCACATTCAAATCAATAATCTATATTTTATTGTCAGCATTTCATCAACTCAAATATAATTGACTAAAGAGTTTCTTCAGAGGGTAACTGTAAAAAAAAAATCATAAAATGTAGGAAAAAAAAGTGTTTTAGGCAAATTAACATTGAGTAAATGCTTACTCTGTACTGGGCATTCTAGAAATTGTTTTGTTTTTTATTGTTCCATAATTCCTCATATCAGCTTCAAGATCTGGTGTGATGGTTAGTGTCAAGGGTGTTAAGTGGCAACTTGACAGAGAAGGGCCTCAGGGGTACATGTTGGGGTTATTTTATGTTAACTGAGGTGGGAAGTGCTACAGAGATGGCTCAGGGGTTAAGAGCATGCTCTGTTCTCGCAGAGAACTGGAGTTGGGTCCCTAACACTTACAGCTACAGACCACTCACAATTGCTTGTACTCCCAGCTCCACAGCATCAGACACCCTCTTGTAAACTCCTCCCTCTCCTGGAAACCATATTCATGTACAGAGATCCCCACAAAGACATACAAATATACATATAATTTTAAAAGAAAATAAATATGAAATGTTAATTGGGTTGGGAAGAAGCCCCCATACACACACTGACTTGGCCCCAGGCTGAAATCCTGAACTGTATAAATGGGGAAAGGGAAGCGAGCCGGAGCACACATCCATCCATCTCAGCTTTATGACTGTAGACAGGTTGTGACCAGACGCTTCAAGCCCCCGCTGCTGCCTCGACTTCATCAGCATAACGGATTGGACCTTGAACTGTGACTTAAAATAAACCCTTTCTTCCCTAAGTTACTTTTGTCAAGATGTTTTATTACAGAAGTGGAAGAGAAACTAAGACACCGGCAACTCAATGACTTGAGATAGAAGAAACGGGCGAGGTCATCTAGAGCGTGAAACTGTAGCTGCAGAGGGAACCCGTACTCCTTTGCTCTCCAGGCATACAACATGGTCTTTCGTTGGGGAAACAACAAGTAAATCAACCGAATTGTATCACGTTACATGTTAAGCGGTGATGAGAGTTGGAGTTTCTGGAGCAATAGGTCATCCTCCAAGGAATTTGAATTTACATGGGTAGCATGAAAAAAACAATTGACATTTATTTACCAAGTTGAAAAGAGATAGAATGAAAGCAGAGATTTAAGGGATGCATCTGGCAAGCCTGGGTCCTGAAGTCCCCACTGTTGTGCAAAGGAGTTGGCAGTGAAGGGAAGATGGAAACCATGGTTAAAAAATGTGAGCGTCTAAAATAAAATGGCTGAGATGAGGCAAGTATTTGTTATTCTGTTTGTAATAAGATGAAGTCTGACAATGTTGGGTCTGGCAGACTTGACAGTGTCTGTCATTTGAGAAACTGAACACCACAAGCACAACAGATCCAGAAATGTTAAGGATATAATAATAATCTTGATTTTATGTTTTTAAACAAAACTCCAAGCATTGAGTATCACAGAGTTCTGAAGATGAAATAACAAGTTTTCACCTAATATCCTTTTCTGAACAGCAATTAGTAAGAGAATAACACCAATTTTCAAAAACCATACTGAGTAGAAGTTTTCAAGATGTTACCAAAATCCATATTTAGAGTCAGCAACATAAAAGGATGAGATTATTGATCAAAAAAATAAGATCCATATAAACCTGGATACCTTCCCAGAAAAAAGACATTTCTCATTTTAACATGCTGAAGGAAAATGTGAAGTCAATGTTTTAAGTAGAAAAACTGTGTGAGTGCTTCATATCACATAAACAATTTTTCCATCTGTAATTATCATCTGCCACGCCAAATGATCTGAGATAAAATCTTTTAAAACCATAAGGATAAAACTATTAAGAATATCATACATATCTACATATATTTTATTATATATAGATATATAAATATAAGTCTACATATATATCTAATATATTCACCATATGCAAAATATATGTAATATGTTTTCATGCAAGAATGCATGTATTTGTATGCTTTTTTCAATATTTGGTCTATGCGTTCTTTTTTAATTACATCTCTTATTTTTTGAGATTATAATTATATCATATCTCTCTTCCCTTTCCTCCCTCCAAACCATCACATATATCCTTTTTTGCTTTCTTTCAAATCCATGGCCTCTTTTTTATTAATAATTACATGCATATAAGGATATATATACATATATATGTATATATGTATATATGTGAATATATATATATATATATATATATATATTCCTTACAAAACATTCTCAGTGTATTGCAGTGGGATGTCTTTCTGTATGCTGTGAATATGTGTTGCTATGATTGGTTAATAAAGAAGCTGCTCTGCCTATGGTGAGTCAGGTTATAGTCTGGCAGGAAATCCAAGAGAGAGACAGAAAGATGAAAGGCAGAGGGGAGAGAAATGCCAGCAAGATGTGAAAGTATCAGTAAGCCACGGACACATGGCAAAACATTGAATAATAGAAGTGGGTTAATTTAAAATATAAGAGCTAGCTAGCAAGAAGCCTCAGCCATCAGGCTATACAGTTTGTAAGTAATATAAGCCTCTATGTGTTTACTTGGGTCTGAGCAGCTGTGGGACTGGGCGGGACTGGAGAAACCTTCTGACTATAATGTGTATAATGTTCCTTGTATGTAAGTTTTCATGACTGACCATTTGGTATTAGATAATCAACTTGTGTGCTCTTCCATGGGAAGGACTGTCTCTCCTGTGTAACATGAATCTTAGAAGGTCTTATAATAATAAAAGAAAAATCTCAGAGCCAGATATTGGGATGAAAGCTGAAAGATCAGAGAAGCAGAGCAACCAGCGACTAGTTCTTACCTCTACAAAATCCTCAGTCTCGAGAGAGCGAGTTCCTGTTTTCTCACACCTTATATACCTTTCTGTGTCCTTCCATATTACTTCATAGTATTAAAGGCATGTGCCACCATTGCCTGGTTCTGTTTCTGTCATGTAGCCCAGTGTGACCTTGAATTCACAGAGATGCAGCCTGATCCCTGCCTCCCGAGTGATAGGATTAAAGGTATGTGCCACCACTGCCTGACCTCTATGTCTAATTTGGTAGGTGTCTCTATCCTCTGATCCCCAGGTACACAATATATCACCACATTCCTGCTCTTAGCATTCCTTAGATTCCTTGTTTGTTATTATTAAATTATTCTGAGAATTTTCTCCTCTATAGCTATGTCTTACTCACTAGTAGTTTTAGTGTCTCTTTAAGAAACTGTTTTATGGCCAAAACTGATTTTCCCTTCCCTACCTTCGTTATCTTACCTTATTTAATAATTTTATGGGGTTTTTTTTGAGAAATATATGATTGTTATCATAAATATATGTAAGATTTTTACTCCTAAATTTGTCACTTTAAGTAATATCTTGCAATCTTAAGTTAGTGCCTATAACCAATACTAAGTGAGCAGGTTTTATAGTGCATCCCTTATATAATTTTAGTTTAGCTATCTTAATAACAAAGCAGATTTGTATGTTGTATGTTATGCACATGTGTGCATATATGCATGAATATACATCTGTTCTTTCATGTCTACTTATCATATGTGAACATAAGCTTTTATAGATCATATATATTGCATGAATATGTATGCATACTGTTGAAATGTATGGTGTATTTCTCTGAACAAATAAAATTGATAAAATATTTTGCTATTCTTTTTCTGGCTTTTAGCTTTTGTGTGTGTGTGTGTGTGTGTGTGTGTGTGTGTGTGTGTGTGTGTGTGTGATGTGTTATGTGGAGTTCAGAGGACAGCCTATGGATAGTCTTTGCCTCTACCTTGATTGACACAGGATAGTTGTGTTGTTCAGTGTTACATGCACAAGGCTAACTGGCATAAGAGCTTCCACTAATTCTGTTTCTTCTGCCTTTCTCACCACAGGAAACTAGATTACAAGCATGCACTACTGTACTGACAGTCATGTGTACTCTGGAGATTTGAACTCGTGTTTTTATATTTGTGTGACAGGCACTTTACCCACTGAGCTAACTCCCCAGCTCCATTGTTTTCCATTTCTTAATTTTAAAATTACACTATTCAGTGCTCACTGTCTTTTTGGTGTGGTATAGCTTTCCATTTACTCCAGCAACATGTAACGGACTGATTCTTGAGTCTAGGGATTAGCGATGCTCCAAAGCCAGACAGGTTATCACATCTGACAAGGTTCCTGCAATAACATCAGGAGGCCAGATTGTTCTGAATCTTCTTATCCTTCAGAAGTCACCCCTCTTGCTTCCAAGAGCATCATCCAGAGGGCACATCCGTGTCTCAATTTACACAGGGATTGTCCATATATAACTTCAAAATCTGCTCATCAGTACTTGGCATGGTTTCAGTGAGAAGTGTTTCAGAAGGAAAAAGATCATGACTAAGATATCTGCAGGTCCCCATTCTCAGCTGTGTGCTGGTAAAATGTGTGGGTGTGAATTTTGTGGATAATTATCTTCTCACTAAAAGACTGGGATTACATGAAGATAAAAGTATTTATTTGCTCATTTGTTTATTATATTTGAGGCAGGCCCTCAGTGTATTGACAGAACTGGCCTTGAACTCCCAAGGGTCTACCTGCCTCTGCCTCTCAAGTGCTGGGATTAAAGGTGTGTGTCACCATAGGAAGCTGAGAAAATAAGTTTTATAGCTTGTGAAATAACTTTATAACAACAAACACAGAGTGAGCAAACTGGCATTAATGATGTCACATCACTCAATTAGTTCACCAAGGTGAGAATATTGCTTGCTCTTTTTCAAGGTCTCCAAAGGAAACAAGGTTTTTTTGACCTTTCCATAATGTATCAGTCAATCATGCCCAGTGTTGAAATTTGGACAATACACAATAGGGACATTTTCTTTTCTGGATATAAAATATTTTTAATTTTATACTTAAATTTGTTTCACTCATTATTACAAATTAATAGTGAATTTTTAATATGCCATCAGAAATTACTTCTCTTCATTCATTTTCGATCTTTTAGCACTGGGGATAAATCAGATACAAAATTTTATTGGTAATCTCTCATTTGAATGAATTTGGATGATTTTCTAAAATAGGTGGCAACATCAATTCTAAGTAGAAATTTTCTCATTCATTTAAGTTTAATTTTATGAGAAGAAATATGACCTATCTTTTTATATCTGTTGGAAATCAAATCATCAATAATCTATAACCCAACTAAACATTGAAATAACATTAAAATTTAAACAAAAACCACTCATGTGAACCTATTTTTCCTGTCTCTGCTAGTAATATTACCCAGAATAAATTAGCCAAAAGAAAGTAATGTTTAAAGTAATGTTTTAGTTTTATAAAGACATCAGGACTGATAGACACATCTTAACCAACATATAAAGATATCAGAAAAAGTCACCTGCATGCTAGGATCAAAGATAAAATATTTTGGAGGAAACACAAAAGCCATGCTGTCTTAAATATAGTTATACAAACTATTTGAGTTTACTAAAAATTAAATGAAGTACTATTTCAGGAAGTCAAAGTAGACTTTTAGTTACCAGAAATGACTGGAAATACAATTTCAAAAACAGGAGTGGGAAAGTTATTGAATGATGTCTTGTTACATTAAAAAACTCCTAAGATAGTTATTTTGTTCTTCTTTACTTGGAGGGGACTGAGATAAAACTTGTTATTTGAAGTAAAAACATGTTAGTGATTATGAACCTTGTTTAAAATTGTGTTATAAATCCTAACTATAGTAAAAGACAGAGGGCGACAAAATGGTAGCTTGTTTTGGTTACTTAACAGTGCATTTTCGGAAGAAAAAAAATATCAGTACAAATTTTCTGAAGAATATGACATAACTTCCTCCTTTGGCCTCATGATAATTACTCAATAATTTAATGTTTTTTTACCTTACTCATTTCAAAGTTTAAATAAATCAAGATTGAAAAAACGTCAAATTTGTGTAGCATCATAGCATCCTGCAATTTCAGTTACTTGCAGTAATTTTTCCTGTAAATTGCTGCAAAATTTATTTCAAACCTATAGCTTTGCAAATAATTATGAGGGTAAGAATGCATACTTATACTAAATATTCAAATTGCATGTCAATATGGAGCCTAAGAAAAGTATTAAGATTCATTGCATAATATTTACTTATAATACTTGAAAGAGGAAAAATATTTTAATTCTGTAGAAATGTTAGGCACTTTTTAAAGATAAAAAATTTCCAAACATTAATGTAGTTTACTATGTTGCATATTGAATAATACTAAATGTAAAGATAAATAACAAAATGAATATTAATTTTCATATTATCCTGTTAATTATTTTTTTTTTTTTTTGGTTTTTCGAGACAGGGTTTCTCTGTGTAGCTTTGCGCCTTTCCTGGAGCTCACTTGGTAGCCCAGGCTGGCCTCGAACTCACAGAGATCCGCCTGCCTCTGCCTCTCGAGTTGCTGGGATTAAAGGCGTGCACCACCAACGCCCGGCTATCCTGTTAATTTTAACGGCTCCATCCTGAAGGTAAATTATTTCATAGTGAGAATAGCTGATGCACTCCAAGTTTTACATTCATTTAAAAACATTTATTGACAAATTGTATCTATCATAGAATAAAATGATATAAAGTCAATGTACTAGAAAATTTAATATATCTTAAAGTATCTTCTATCTACATGGTAAGACTCTAAATTCAATTTCAGAAAACTTCAAGAATAAAAAAATATTCAGAGTTTTCCTGCCAAAATTTGCATTAATATGTTAGACTTACCTCAACTGAATGTACCAGGCTCTGCTGACTCCCCATGGGAGACCTTGCATTGGAGGAGGTAGGAATGGCGGTGGGTTTGGGGGGGAAGGCTCGGGGGTGGGAGGAGGAAGGACAGGGGAATCTGGTTGGTATGTAAAATGAATAGAAAATCTCTTAATTAAAAATAAATAAATAAATAAAAGATAAAAACATGCATTACATGTGGTCTTATTTTTGTTGTTTGATCATTATATATATATGCATTTTGGTCAAATCCACCCTATGCCTTCCTTTCACTTCCTCCCCTTTTCTCTCCCTCTTTTGACTCTCCACTTCATGTGCTCTCACAAATGCACTGAGTAAGCTCCCTGCTGCTTGTATGTGATGGGCGTAGGAATATCTTCCAAATCCTGTAGAGTCTTTCAGGGGCTGAATCACAGTAGAATATTGGCACCCCACAACCAAGGTTGCACAAACCATCCCAGAAAATTTAGAAGAAAAGTAAGGCGGCCAGGCTCATTCTGTGAGGCTAGAAAGCGTATGTCAAATGAATGGGCAACACTAGAAAGGGGCACTCCAGAATGACAGTCCTCAGATAAAAACCAATCATATTTAAAAGTATCAGTGCATCACGACTATGTAAGATTTGTCCCACAAATGCAGGTTAGATATAACATTGAAAAATATTTATCAAGGTAATAGTCAACTCTCTGTACTCAAGATTTCTGTGTCTGCAGCTATAACCAATCACACATCAAAAATACTTGTGCAAAAACCAATTATTTCCATTCTGAACATGCATAGACTCTCCCTTTTTATTATTATTCCATAAGCAGTGCAATGTCAATTGTTTCGGGAGATATGTGCAGGTTGTATGAAAATGCCATGCCACTTTGCATACAAGATGTGAGCACCAACAGATTTTGGAGCTTGGGGAGCATTAGAAACCAGTTGTCTGAGGATGGGCTAAAGGACAATTCTAGCAAAATCAAATATTCATGGATAAACCTTAGAAAAATCAGAAAATAACTGTAAAATATAAAAATAAGGAATTGTTGGGAGAATGTAAAGAACACCTAAATGAGTGAGAAAATTCTCTATATAAAAATCCAGATTCACTAAAATTAAACTTCTATAACAAAATCAATACAAGAACAAGAATTTATCAAGGTAAAAAAATCTCTTCAAAATACATTGTTAACATGATAAAAAAAAAAGTCAGAAATAAAAGACCAGGAACAAAATATTTGTGAGTTATCTATTCATTGGAGGGGGGAGGTCTAAGAAACATGATAATAATCATCAAAAGTGAAAACAGAAAAATAATAATGTAATTAAAAGTTGTCAAAAAGGCAAAGAATTCCTAAAAATGACAAGCATAAAAATTCACAGCATAACTATTAAGTAAAATGTATGTAAAATCACCTGAGATGCCCATATCCCAACATCAAGCTTAAATGGCTGACCATTCTGTACAGGGTAAATAGAATTCTCATTTAGTGTTAAAACTAACATCATTTGCATGTGACTCTTGGAAAGTACTTGATAATTTCAAGTTCATACTATCTAGTTCTAAATATATTACCAAAAGAAATTTAAGCAAAGTTCTCTATGAAGAGCAGAATTTCAAAGTACACCACAGTTTACATGGTAAGCTAGACTAAAAAAGCAGTTCAAATATCCATACTGAAGTGAATGGAAAGCAAATTGTTCTACACTTACGTGGTAAATATTCAAAGCAACGAAAATAGTTCTTTATGGAAGCATACAGTTTTGATAAATCTCAAACTTATAATACTGAGATTAAAATTTGATACTGTTATCTGCTCATTCATTTTATTGTTCCTTCATTCTATTTTCTATGACTGTCTTATCAAATCACGCACTATAATGGACTGGAATTTATCTTACAATTTTTATGACTGAAAACCTCAAATTTTAAATGTGACTGTGGCATATTTTTCTTTGTAATGTTTCTATAATTACCGCTTATGACAGATCTTTTGTTTTTCTATTCTAAGCAGAAATTTATGACTTGTTAGTTCTGGTTCTGTAAATAAAGTTTTATATCCTGTCATCTTTAAAAAGCAATGTATTTGCTAAGGGGTTACATATGCTAGTTTTCTGTTGCTGTGATTAAACACCTCTGAAACAGGTAATTAAGGAAGAGAGAATTTACTTGGCTTACAGTTGCAAGGGGGCGAGTCCATGATTGTGGAGAGGCTTGGCAGCAGGTACAGTGAGGTCCAAAGCTTCCATCTTCAACAACACAAGCAGAGGGTAAAATCAAAGTGAGACTATTGTCTCCAAGACTCCCCCAGTGACATGCTTCCGCTAGCAAGGCTACCCTGTGTCCTCAGTGTCTCCAGCTTGGGACCGAGTATTCAGGTATCATATATTCAAAATTTAGCCCCCATATCTTACCATATGTAGGACATTTCTCATTCAGACTCTCACAGGTTAGAATCTTAGGTCTTAGCACATTAAATTCCATATTTATTTTCAATTAATACAATGGTTTCTAATAATTGCCCATCTTTCCTTGAGGATTTACTTACTTTTCAACAATCTTTCCCTAAATCAAGTAAATATATTTTTTAATTGGATAGAATGGCACCTAAGGACATAGGTGCTTGTGAATACAATAGCAAGTGTATATAATAGTAAATTAATTCATATTGACTAAATACTGTTATACTATCTACAATTTACTAATGCTTGCCTGTTTTATTGAAAAAGAAACTTTAAAATTTGCAATTACTTTATGAATTTGTTCACATTTTCCTTTTTAGATACACTTTTGAATCTTGTATTTATAATCTTGTTATAATGAACTATTTATAATCCCACTTATTCTTAAAATATTGATTTTTTTATACCTCAATATTTCTTTTTTTTCTAACAATTCTTCATGAAGTCTACTTTGTCTTACATTAACCATTGCTTAGAAATTTCTAAGTAACTTTTCCTACATCTATATTTTTGAAAGAAACATTAACTTATTTACACTAAATACATTTTAAGTCTCAGAACATGCTTGCTCTTATGGTTTTTACCTACTCTAGTAATCTGGGTCCATTAACTGGGATTATTGTATCTAATGTAATTACTAGTCTGAGTAGTTTCCAATCTAGTATCTGTAACTAATTTTATATTTTCCCTACATTAACCCATTCCTCTGTTTTTCTATTGCTTTGGAATGAACAGAATACTTTGGAATTTCATCTTTTTTCTTTTACTTTTGTTATTTCGCCATTGCATTTTTTTAAATTCTGGAATCTTTATTGAATAGGTGAATTTGGAATTTCTGTTGTGTTAAATTGAGGCATGTTACAGTGTTTTGGATATCCATTATTATGTGTTTTAACATTCTGTTGTACAGTTTACATAATGATCCACTGGAAACCTTTTGCTTATAGTGCTTATAGGGAAATAATCCAGTAAGTGCTACTGTTAGATTACGACATGCACATGATACTTGGTAAACCTTCCAATGTCAGTAATCCAATGTTTTCACTGATGCTCAAGTTCTTATGAGCTCATTCTTGTATCAAATTATGTTAAACTCCAGAGCCATTAAAGGAGCATCCACTGTTTGGGCCATACTGTGGGTGCTGATCTGGGAGATCAAGTACCACTTTACTTTCAAATCTTAATCCTTTCTTCCATATCTAAAAGGATAGGTAGAAAGCAGACTTCCTTGACATGTTTTCACTTGTGGCTAGTGTTTGATTTGATTTTTAAGATGTTATTTTTAAATTGTTACAACAAAACAGGTTTCAAGTATTCTGGGTCTACCCAGTGGGGTTTTTCCCCCTCCAAATTTCATTATCACCTCACCACCATACCCCCACCCCAATTTATTTGACAGGTGTCTTTTTTTAAGTTAAAGAAGAAATTTGACTTTTTATGAAATAATGTCCAATTGTTACACAGTACCTGCTTTCCTGTTGTTCAGTCCTGGATAAAAGACTGTCCCCCAGATCTGCCATGCATGCATGTCTGGGGGGACCCTCAGAACTGATTGCGTAGCAGGCTCTACGCAGGTCTTTCTTTGAATACATCCGTCAGCGCACTGGGTCTGTCAGGTCTGCAGTGCTGGACTGAGGGCAGAAGGCTTGTTCCGAGGGACATTTCCCCTTCGGTTTTTGCCCTTACCTTTTTGTGTTCAATTTTACATTACTACAGATATATTTTGTATATTTTAATAGCACAGCATAAGATGAAATAAAATTTAACCACCTCACAGTGTATAAATTTGTTATTATTATTTTTTTATCCTAATTTCTTCCTTTCTGCTCATTTAATCTATTTCAGCTGCTACTCTTTCCAAAGACTTTGAATTCTTTTGTTCTATTTTTATCATGAGATCTTATTCTAAACAATATATACATATATATGTATGTATAGTGTGAGTATATAGTGTACTCACATGTGAGTATTTACTTATACTTTTCACTGCCTTTTCCTCTCTTTGTCCTGTGCTCCTTCTTTCTCTCTTTCTCTTTGTACCTTCACCCTGGGAAATTCAAGTCTTTATTGCGCAAATTGTTTCTGCAATTCCTTCAATGTAGTGTCTGCTTTTTGATATAGATGGACTATATCATGTGTATGCATCAGAAATTATTTTCATCTTTTTATCTCTCATGAATAATTTTGTTAGTTTCAGATCTTTAGTTTGAAAATCCTATTTTAGGGTTTTTGGACTTCATTGCTTCTAATGGGACATCACTCAGGTTATCAGTCACATATTTATTCATCTCTAGGCAACAATTCTTCCTTCTGACTCATTTCAACCCATCTTCAATTTTTAGCTTTTTAAGTATGATATGATTGGCTGTTTTTATAGATATTCTTCTTCTTCTTTATCTTATTTAGATTATTGCAATAATTCTAGGAAATCCAGTCATTATCCCTTTAATGGATTTTTCTGCCTTTTCTCTTTCCTTTCTTGATCTATTTGGTTACATGTAAGTTATACTATTTTAGATTTTGTCACAAACATTGGCTGTCTGTGTCTGTGTTTGAGTTTCATGTTTTCTTCCAGTCTGTCTTCACAGTCATTGATTCTTACCCTTTGTTGTCTCTATACTTTGTTCTCTGTACCATTACAGCTGATACTCAGATCTGCCCCTGCCCTGCCTTTGAGATGGCTGATGACAGGTAGGCCAGAGTAACTTCTCTTAAGTTACCCCTCTTTACTGTTCCAGTGCTGAAAAATCAAGCATGTTTTGAAGAATTGTGGTCCATTCTCCTTTGACCTTTGTAGTCTTCAGTTTCTAATTTTTTTGAAGTTCCTTGGGAGGGTTTTTTTTGACTCAGGCACAGAGTCAACACCAGTAAGAAGGAATAGGTACTTTCATGCATGCTCACTATGACAACAGCCCTCAACTTTATAATCTAGGATAATAGAACAAATCCAGCAATAAAACTCTCATGACAATGTAGGGAACTATGATTTATTTCTACTTCTTCTACAGCAATAATTAAGTTCTACCATCGTTCTTCCAGGAATGCCATGGTGGGATGTGCTGTAGTTCTCTTCTGGGCAATGCAGGCTTTGTTCCTATTTAGAATTAGTTCATCAGCTTCCTTCAAAATCACATGTACTAGTGCTTAGAGAAGCAAACAAATGAAACAAAACATAACTCTAACATATATGCAGAGAACCTAGGTCAGTCCCATGCAGGCTCTCTGGTTGTCAGTTCAGTCTCTGTGAGCTCCTATGAGCCCAGGTTCATTGATTCTGTGAGTTTTCTTGTGACGCCCTTGACCCCTCTGGTTCCTACAATCCTTTCTCCCCCTCTTCTGCAGGATCCCCTGAACTCCACCTAATGTTTGGCTGTGGGCCTCTGCATCTGTTCCTATCAGTTGCTGAATGAAGTCTCTCTGATGACAATTGGACTAGGCACCTATCTGATCACAAGAGATGGCCAATTGAGGCTACTTATCTGCTATTGCTAGGATTCTTAGCTGGGATCATCCTTGTAGATTGCTGGGAGATTCCCTTGAGCCAGGTTTTTACCTGAACCCGAAATGCCCCCACCCCTTCAAGTAGTCTCTTTGAGTACTCTCCCCCTCTGCCCCACCCCCAACCTGATCATTCATGTTCCCATCCCCACTCACACATCCTCAGTCCACTCTCAAAGTCTCTTCTATTTCCCCTTTCCAGGGAGATCCAGAAATCCCCTCATGAACCCTCCTTGTAACCTAGTTTCTCAGAATCTGTGGATTGTAGCTTAATTATTCTTTATTTTTTATGTTCTAAATGTATAATTTCTAAAGAACAGACTATACTGAGAAAAAGCAGTCTCTTGCCTCAGTAGGCTTATAATACATAGATTCTTATTGAATCAGAAAGTTTTAGCTTCAATTATTATTCTTAATGTTGCAAAGGCTGCAAGATGTTTATAACTTTTTTTTGCCAACCAGAAACGAATTTGGTTGTCACAAAAGATAAAATAGTATAATATTATTGATTCAAATATACATAATTATACAAGTAAATTTTTCATGTTGTAAGTTGATTTTTTATTTGATTGTTTGTTTGCTTTTTATCTGTAACTCTGGACATGAGCTTGCATTCATGCTGCTACTTTCACAGTCCTTTACAAATGGTTAGGAACTCCAAAGTCACCTGAAAGAAATAAAACCCAACTCTATATTTAACTATTCATACTTTATCTGGTATGTCTGGTAAATTTTTTTTCAGTATCTTGAACACATATTATGTGTTCACAGCATAGTAGCATATTATTTTAATAACAATTGCTTATTTTCATAAAAGTTCACCAGATGTAGACTACAATAAAAGTGTAGGGGTTAGGGTGAAGAGAAACTGCCAAAGAAATGAACATGTTAGTAAAAAAAAAAAAAAAAAAAAAAAAAAAAAACCCAGAGAGGCATTGGCATTTTTTTGTGGAAGTATTTCAGAAGTAATCATTCAGCTATTTCAACCTTAGCCTAGATCTGGTTAGTTAATGTTGACATATTTTTTCTTTTTTTTTTTTTTTTTTTTTGGTTTTTCGAGACAGGGTTTCTCTGTGTAGCTTTGCGCCTTTCCTGGAACTCGCTTGGGAGACCAGGCTAGCCTCGAACTCACAGAGATCCGCCTGGCTCTGCCTCCCGAGTGCTGGGATTAAAGGCCTGCGCCACCAACGCCCGGCGACATATTTTTTCTTATTAAGAAGACTTCAATGAAATATCCTTCTGAAGTTCAACACACTTAGTCTGAAATATATCATAGTAAGATCCACAATTTTATTTTGCATAGCAATTGATCACTAGGGATTTAGAGAGTTTTACCTCCTCTGCCAAACTTCAAAATCAAAATGAGATAGAAGCAAATATAAATGTGCTTCATGGCACTGATAATAAAGTGGTTATTAAGCCCTGGAGCATGCATTTGAAGAACACAAAAAGAGACCTGGTTTTAACTCAGTGTGTGTGGAGTGCGTATTGCTAGTGTGATTCAGGCCTATTACAGAAAAAAAAAA
>CABHPP010144296.1:0-20838 GCA_902168425.1 Peromyscus attwateri | reverse complement strand
CTTTCTTCTCTCTCTCTCCCTCTCTCCCGACCTCACTCTATAGCCCAGGCTGGCCTCACATTTCCAAACCTTTCCTGCCTCAGCCTCCCAGAGGCTGGGCTCACAAGATGTACACCACCACACTCAGCTTCCATCATGAGATTTTATCCCAGTCAGCTCCAGGGCCCAGGAGGACACCTTCTTTGCTTTCCTTGCGGTAAGAATAGCCAATGAAGTGTCCAGGGAGGCTGCTGAGCCAGGGTCTTGGGAAACTCATTCACAGGAGCCGTCACAGCCTAAAGAGGTCTCTTCCTCTTTCCTCCACCCTCACTCAACCTTCTTGGAGCTTGAAGCCATCCTCTTGCGTGAGCTCATGGCCCAGACCCCACCCACCACCAAAGAGCCTGGCAAGGAGCAGACTCAAGGCCGCCTTGTCCCATCAAAGACATCAAATACCAGCTCAGCCTAAGCCACCGGGGCTGCTTCTCCTCACACCAAGAGATGGGGGGACAAAGCACCTAGAATTCTCCAGAGCCTCTGCCTCCCTCCCGCCGCTCCCATTGCCCTCCCTCAGTCTCTTCCCAGCCCCTTCTTCCTTTCATGTCCCCCACCCCACCTCCCATCCCCCCACCACCACCCCACATCTCCTCTCTTCTTTCTCCTTCCTCGCTATTTTATCTCAACTTGCCACAAATCTGTCCCTCCACAAAGCAGCTGCCATCTTTGTTCTGGGCCATTATGTGTGGCAATGCGGCCCGAGTGAGGCCGCCGGGCAGACAATCACTGGCTAATAGAGTGTCTGTGAGCTATTGTGGAGTGTGTCTGGGCCGATCCATCACCCACCGCCTGACACCTTGCACGGGCAGCCACGGAAAGCCCGCCGGGCCACTCTTGGAATCTCCACTCTGCCTCTGCACCCACAGGTCAGGGACTCCGGGGTAGGAGACCCAGATGGGTCACAGGCTCCCACTGGTTCTTTGCATGTCTGTAAGATCCAGAGTTTCCAGCCTGTCCACTCCAGCCCTAGCAGGGAAGTGGGTTTATTCCACTCTGTTCTAAAGGTGGGAAACTGAGGCTCCAAGGAGAATCGTTTGTCTCAAACCACACAGCGACGTGGAGGCATCGGTGGGGCTGGAATCCAGTTTTATCTGCCCTGACATCCTGAAGCACCATGGAATGATGTCTCCAGAAATTGCTATTGAATATCTGGGACTCAGGATGATGTCCCACATACAAGCATGGAGAGTCGGTGCAGGAGTCAGGCCATCCCCCTGTCTCCACCCTGGATTTCATGGATTTTTATGGAGTTTGTGGTAGAATAGAAAACGCAGAGGGAACGGGAAAGTTCAATTATAACGAGAGACGAGAGGGCGTAGTGGCTACAGACACCCACAGAAGCTCTGGGAACAAGGCCAGCTCCCTCAGCTCCACCCCTCCAGCAGCCATGGCTTGGGTCAAGGAGCTTCACCTATCTGTGACTCAGTTTCCCTGTGGTGATATGGAGAGGTTTCCATCCTGGGGTCACTGGGAAGGCTTAGTGAATCCCAGGAAAATGAGAGGGAGTCCATTCATTCTTATTCTTCGCAAGGCCATGCTTGATTTCCACTGGGCCATCCCCCCCCCCACCCCAGCTAAGCAACACGAAAAGGGCTGTTTCATCAAGATCAAAGTGGGATTGCCTGTCTTCACTGGCCCACCAAGGCAGTCTTCTGATGCCCCCACTTTACAGATGAGGAAAAATGAGGCTCCAAGAGGCCAAACCCTTCCTGGCCATTTGACTTCAGAGTGCAGGCTCTCTGTCAACCACAAAAAGCCAAGCTCTCCTGGTACAGGGAGCTTTCCCAGGAGTCTGAGGTAGGACCTCCTCCATAGCCATATAGGAAATCCCCCCACCCCATCTTTCTGGTGGTTTCACCTGATCCTCTCTCCCAAGCCACTATGGATCAGGGAGGCCTAAAGTCTGTCTGCCAACTAGCTCCTATTCATCCTACAGAGCCCAACTGAGATGTTCCCATCCCTAAGAAAGACTCTATCTTTGGCCACTCCTCCTGTGTTAGGGTGTCTTGACTGAAGCCATTCTCCTGGATTTCTTATCTGTTGGTTTTCAGAGATAAGAGTCTTGCTGTATAGCCCAGACTGGTCCAGAACTCACAACCCTCCTGCCTCAGCCTCCCAAGTGCTGGGATCACAGGCATGCATCACCACACCTGGTTCTCCTGGACTTCTTATTAAGAACTGTTGAGACTGGCTGGCATTTATGTAAGTGTGTGTTTGCCAGGGTTTGGGGGCCAGCAGACATCAACACCCAAGATGTCAACTCCATACATGCCATGGTACAGTGTCCACTGTACATGTCCTCTTGTACACATCGACCACCCCTGGGTCTTTCCACACCCGAGCCAGAGCAAGTGGTGTGCACAGGCCACTGCCTTGTTCAGGAAGTTGAGATTTAAACGCTTGTACCCTGTCAGCGTACGTGCAGAACTTCCCCCGGATATTTTCTGCTCTCTTGGTTGAACCTGTGGACATAGAACCCATACCAATACAGAAGCAGGAAGTCCTGATGCCAGAAACCACAGCAGCTCACGGGACCTGTTGGGTGCTAGGTGATGGCTATGCCCACTTCAGCGGTTGTCATTCACAGAGGCCACGCCCACCATCCTCGGGCTGCCCAGGCAGCAGTGGGCTGGGTAGAGACCATCCTCAGTGTATTTCTCAGACAGGACGAGTGGTGCTGAGATGGAGTTAGGGACCGTCCAGGGAAGGGCAAAGGCAGACTAGGAGCCACAGGACAGGTGCTCCATCCAACTGAGGTCCTCCCGAAGTGCAGAGACTTTCGTCCCTTTCTTCCTGTGATCTCCAAAGGCGCTGCTCCTCACCACACAGACACACAGACACAGACACAGACACACACACACACCTTGGGCCCAGCACACCTTGGTTCTGAGTGTGGTGAGGGGCACTATGGAAGCCTACGTGAAAGTCCCCGGAAGGTAGGGAAGGATGGCTGCTGTCATTTTGAAAGCCAGCTCCTGTAAGGGTAGAGGGGACCCAGGAGGTATCCAGCTCCAGTGAGATGCAGGGAGCCTTGGGGACAGCAGAGGGGGCTGAAAGGCAGGCCTGGAGGCAGTGGGGGGGGGGGGGGGGGAGGCTAGAGGCAGACTGGCAGGGAGGCCTAAGACCTGGGGAGATGAAGAGAAGGTGGGGACCCAGTAAGGGTCATGAGAGAAAGGCCTTCTAGATAGGGAGTAGGGGAGAGATGGACAGCTCAAGAATGGGCAGGTGTGTGTCTGTGTGTGTGTGTGTGTGTGTGTGTGTGTGTGTGTGTGTGTGTGTGTGTAAGGGGAGACAGTTCCAAGAAACACACACACACACACACACACACCAGACTTTGGCCCAGTGCCACTTCAAAGCACATGTACATCCATATAGATGTGTGTATGTACGAACGCGTGTATGTATATGCCCTTCACAACCCAGCTCTTCGGTGATTTTTGTGGGGTGCCATCCCCCACGAGCCAGGACCCAGGGGTAATTAACAAAGGAACCTCGGTTTCCCCTGCCCCCCCCCAACACACCCCGTATTTACTGCTCTCTACGTGCACACACGAGGTGAGCCCAGCTGAATGGCTGATTTCCCGGGGGCTTTAGCTCCGGCTTGCTGCAAAGTTGTGAACAAAATGACTGGCCATGCATTGAACTGGCTTACACAGCTCTCCATATGGAAATGAAGATAATCCAGGCCTAGCTTTGTGTCTGGGCTAAGGCAGGGGAGCCGGGAGGGGAGCAGAGAGGGAGGAGGTGAGGCTCCGTGGCCTTTCAGGAGGATGTTCTGCCTCGCAGGGGGGGGGGGGGGGGGGGAGGGGGACTCAGCCAGATTTTGTTGGTCAAACACTTAGGAAGATGTCTTCCTCCTCCTCCTCCTCCTCCTCCTCCTCCTCCTCCTCCTCCTCCTCCTCCATGTCCCCACCTCCCCCACATGCCCAGCTTCGGCCACCCGGTCTCAGGACCTCAGTGCCACATAAGGCTTGGTTGGGGTAGGAAGGTTTTAGGCAGCACTACAAAAGAGGGGGGATTATGGGTAAGGTCAGAGGGCGCAGGGATTAGAGATATGAGGTTTTAAGAGGGCAAGGCTCCAAGAATGCTTTCCGTTTCTATGAAGCTTGTGTTAATTGATGGGGGGGGGGGTCCCCTCCTCGCCAAACTCCTCCCTCAATCTCCTCTGCACACTCAGAATTGTGCCTCCCTCTGACACCCATGCTCACCTCTTTCTTGTTCGTTCTTGTTCATCCTTTCTTATTTGTTTCTACCCACAGCCTTCCTGGGTGTGGAGGATGCAGAATGACAATGGGCCAGGCCAGGCCAGTGGAGCCTGGATGTGGACTCTGGATTCATGTTGTGTCCTTTGCAACCACACAGACAGACAGACAGGCACACACGCGCGCGCACGCGCACGCACACACACACACACACACACACACACGCACACACTCACACTTGGGGGACTTGTTTAACCATTCTGAACCTTAGTCTTCTAATCTGTAAAATGGGACTAAGACACCATCATGGCTACTTGGTGATTTTTTTTTTCTTTCGGGAAGGGGTGAGGATGCTAAGGAAGCCCCAGAGGGAATCATGTAGGACAGTAAGGTGGGACAGGGGTGGGACAGGGTGGGACCTTATCCCAAGGGGAGTGCAGAAATCCCCTGTCAAGAGGCAAAAAGAAAATCGATTTGCGTTTTTAAAAGATTTATTATGTAGTTAGTGTGTGTGTGTGTGTGTGTGTGTGTGTGTGTCTGTCTGTCTGTGTGTGTCTGTGTCTGTGTCTGTGTCTGTGTCTGTGTAAGGGTATGTGCATGTGGTAGCAATTGCTCAAAGGGGCCATCAGAGGGCGTCAGATCCCTGGAACTAGAATTAGAGGCAGTTGTGATGTTCATGATGCACTTGATCGGGGTACTGGGAACCAAACTCTCACCCTTTCAGCAAGCTCCCTTAAGCCCTGAGCCACCTCTCCAGCTCCCACTTCCATTTTTACATCGTCCCTTGGATGCCAGGTGGAGGAGGGGACACAGGAGCTTGGCTGGGCAGCAGGACCCAGGCTCTGGGGCCAGGTGACAACTGTGTCAACCTCCTTCCTCTTCAGAGAGGAGCAAGGCCAGAATCTGACGTGCACCTGTCAGGGTCAAGTAAACTCAAATCACATAACCTCTCTAGACCTCAGTTGCTCTGTCTGTGAAATGGGGACTCGAATAACTGAATATTCACAGAATAAGATGAGCCTGCCTATGTAAAGAGCCTGGTGATGGCTAAGAAGGCTAAGCACTGATGAGATCCGGCAAGATGTTAATGAGCGTCTTTTGTAGGATATAAAAAAAAGAGGTTCATGGTGAGGATAACAAGTGGGCAGCTGCTTGTCTGACAAAACCCACTCCTACATCCCTAATTTCCCAGAATCCCCACAGGCTCCTGTCTCCCTGCCATCTCTCCACGTGGTACATCTCAATAAGTTCAACTTCCAGTTCCGGGGCAGTTTCAAGACCTCCCCCCCCCCCCGCCCCCCCGCCCCTTGCACTTATGTGTGCTGATGTCACCAGGGTTTGATCAAATTAAATACAAACAAAAGTCACCATTTTGCTTCCTGGTAAAATATTTCACTGTGGCTTTCTCCTCTCCACCCTCACTCGCTCTGGAAACATCCGTTGTGACGGAAATGTGTTCTAATGGTGACTGGCCCCCTCAAGTTGGGTCCCCTGACGACTTCATTGAGCAGGGGTGCCCCAGTTGATTCATACCAGATGAGGGAGATGAGTGAGCCTTCCGAGTTTTAACCACAAGATCATTGGACCATTTGTTATGCAGCATGACCCTGACTATGCTGACTGATACAACCCAGTCCTGCCCAAAGGCTGCAATCCGAAGCATCATCTGGACTTGTCCCACCACTGCTGAATGATCAGCTCTAGAACCTCCAAAAGCTTCTCCCCTTTCTCCACCTCTAGAGCCTCAGACTTGTGTGGAGTCCAGCACGAAGTCCAGGCAGAGGAAAATGAAGGTTCTAGACCGGACCCCAGGGGAGCCCCCTCCTCTCCGCTGCTCAAGTCCAGAGCCATACACCTGAGCAACGACACCCACACAGACGCAGAAAGAAATAAATACCAGTGGATGTGAATCATCCCAGAGAACACATCCCCTCTCCGCTAAGGAAGGGACATGTCACTCTAACCAACAGCCACCATCGCCTCACGCAACGATTCTTCTCCGGTAAGCACCATGAGACACTTGAAACGCTGAGAGCAGGTCTTGATTTTTTTGTTTTTAAAGAATGAAGAAAATAATTACTCGATTCTAAAGGGTTTGCTCTGTGGCATTGTTCTTTGGGAGATGGTTGACTCTTGAATTCCTTTGTTTTTCCTTTTCTTTTTCTTTTTCTTTTCTTTTTTTTTCTTTTTTCGGTTTTGAGTATTGTTCAGGGGCTACCGCTGCATTTTGTACTAACTGCTTCATTTGTGTGACACTCATCGGTCTCTCACTTGGAAAAGCTAAGAATGTGTCCTCCTCATTGAGCTTCCTAAGATGCTCTTGGGTCTGTGGGGGAAACGGAGTGCTGGTTTGTGGCCCTGATAGCAGAGAGCTGGAGACCAGAGAGACTGCTAAGGCCGTAGGCAGGTTCCAGAAACATGCACCTTACCTAGCCAAGAAGCAGCGTGCAGGATCAGCTCTTGGCTCCACACCCAGCAAGCCTAGCCTGGAAACCACTCCAGAGTTCTCCTGCTTGGAGGCCCGGCGAGGCCCACACCTCACAGGGACCACGGGACAACCAGAAGTGACATTGTGCAGCTTCCTGGTTGGGCCTTGAGGGTCCAGGGAGCCTTTCTTTACCTGGTTGTACCTCCTTGAAGCCGATCCTGAAGGAGGACTCTGATTCTCTTGCTAGAGAGACCATCGTGGAAGAAAGAGAGTCAAGACTCTATGTGGGAAGGGGGTGGGGGGACCAAGCCAGCCCTGCCATAGACTGTCCCAGCTGAGGTACCAGGCAAAGTGACAGCAGTCTTCTCTGTGTCAACCTGCCTAGAACCCTGCAGAGGAAAGGCAAACCATCCCGTTGGCCTCAGCAGCTCCACATGGTGCTGGGTGACCATGCTCAGCACCACAGGCGTGTGTGTCCGTGTGGAGGCCGGGAGACAACCTGAGTGGCGTTCCGTGGTCACCATTCACCTTGCTCTCTCTCTCTCTCTGTGTGTGTGTGTGTGTGTGTGTGTGTGTGTGTGTGTGTGTGTGTGCAGCTATGCATGCACAAACCATCATGTGTATGCAGAGGTTAGAAGTTGACATTGGTAGTGGCTCTCTCTGGTGATCCCTATCATATTCTTTTTGAAACAAAATTATATTTATTTACGTGTGTGTGTGTGTGTGTGTGTGTGTGTGTGTGTGTGTGTGTGTACATGTGCATATGCCGTGGCATAAAAGCAGAGGTCAGAGGAGAACTTTGGGGAAGGAGAGGAGACTCAGCTTTCTCCTTCTACCATGTAGGCCCTGGGACTCGAACTCAGCTTGGTGGCAAGCACCTTTCCTCACTGGGCCATCTCCTGGGCTTAGAATTCAGGACCTGGGTTTCTGCTGCTTGGTGAATATTTTAGGCCAGCTAGCTACTCATCCTGACTCAGGCCCTTCCCTCAGAAGCAGTGAGGGCAACTGTTTATCTGTAGAGTATTTACATTGCCATTGGCCAGGCTTTGACGACTCGAACTCTCAAGAGTCCCCGTTATTACCCTGGGATATTCCCTCTTGATTCATTTTTGCTCCCTATAATTCGATTTCAAGATCCTAAGTACAACCGGCTTTCTCGTTACGCCACTGACCGGCCATTGGCCCTGGCTGTCTTGTTCTCCGATACAGGCAGATTTGAGAGCAAACTCTCACAGACCTAAAGCCCAGGGCCCACTTGAGTTGGTCAGAATCTGTGGCCCACGGGCCCCAAATCCCCAGAAATCTCAAATCCATACATGACTTAGTCTCTGGGATTGAAGACCTTTGATCCTCAGTCCCACCTAGCCAAAGAGACTTTGATTGGCAGGGGTAGGCCAGTCATAGGGAGTTCTTAAATCAGACCCCTGCAGCCGGAGTGTGTGAATCCATAATCCCTAGCGCGGGCTGGAGTGTGTGATACATCACCATCCATAACCGTAATGCGGCGTCATATATCAGCCGCCTGTAATAAATAGCAGATCATCCGCTCATCATATTTTATCATATATCATGACATCGGCTCCCAACATCATATTTTAAGTGATTGACACTCAGCATCTCCCCCTGAGAGGAGCATCCTCAGGTGTGTTTGTCTAAAAAGTGCCGTGACTCTTGTTCAAAGATGAAGAGTTTCCCACAAGTCCCTGGGGCTGGGCTAGCTGGCGCAACAGGCCCTGAGGCGCCGTTAAAGCCAGACATACGGAAAAGGAGCTGTGAGAGATGCAGGACTCCTGGGCTCGCACTGGCCCGCTGACTCCATCCGGTCTGGGAGCAGAGTACTGTGTGAGGAACGGGGCTGAAGTCATGGTTCTACTGTTAGTGGGCCTGCCTAGCATGCATGAGGCCAGGGCTCTACCCCCCCCCCCCGCCCCCCGCCCCAGCATTCATAAAATCAGCATGGTGGGTAGTTGCTCCATCATCGCAGCTCTGGACCAAAATTCAAGGTCATCCTCAACTACATGGTGTGTTTGAGGCCAGCCTTTCCTACCCGACGATGACCACGATGTACGAAATGTACACAAATGTGTGCCTACAAGCACGTGTGCCTGGAGAGCTGGGACCCAACTAGAACCTCTCACAGGGCAACGCCACACACAAGAGAGAATCTTGGAATCCTCAGAATTCATCATTGTACTGGGTGCAATTTCTACTCGGCTGTTTAGCTGGTAAAATTTAAACCACCCCCCTCTGTATTTCTGTCTCTGCCTCTCTCTCTCTCCCTCTTTCTCTCAATCTTGCTATGTTACCCAGACTGGGCTCAAACTTACAATCCTCCTGCCTCAGCCTCCTGAGTGCTGGGCTGACAGACATGAGTTACCAACCTTTGTTTTTTAATTTCTGCTCATACATTTTAACATCTTGCTGTTTAAGCCCATCTTTTTAAAATATATATATATATATATATATATATATATATACATATCACCAAATATGTCCTTGTTAATATTGCTAGAAAATAGAATTATATACTCAATAGACATATAATAAATAAATAGATAAATAAACCTCCATTCCCCGGATCTGAGTCTCAGCGCCATAGACTCTTGTGCTGAATGATTCATTTCCTCATTGCAGAGCTGAGAATGGGATCCAGGTCTTGCGCAGGCCAGGCAAGCCATGCCCCTGTGCTGTGCGCCATGGGGCGATCAGCAACATCTCTGGTCTCTACCCACAACAGGCCATTAGCATCTCGCTTCTCCCCCAGCTAAAAATGGCTATGATACTACCACCGTCCCCTGGATGGGACATGTCAAAAATTGCCCCAGGATGGACAGCTATTGTTAAAAAACTTGTACACGTTTGTTCAGGTCCTTTCCCCTAGCTATGAACCATCAAACTGGGTGGAGCCACTGTCCATCACCTCCCTTCCCTTGGCCAAGCCCCTGTGTGCCCTGCCTGTACTGGTGGCTGAGCACATGTGTGCAAGGTGTATGTGTGCGTGCCCACAGTAATTCTTTTATCTTCCCCTCACACCCTGGGCATTATGGGCATTCATCAAAATAATTGACGCGGATGAAATTAGCACTTCCTGCTATGTCGGCCAGATAAACTTTGGTGAATATTGATTCCAGACAAAGAAAATGACATGTGCTTGGGTCTAACCCTTTATCTGGCCGGGCCAGGGAATGAGACAGGAGGGGGACAGGGCTGGCCGCCTCTGGTGGAGACGCAGCCTTAAGACTTACTTTTATCTCCCCCTGAACCAGAGGACAAGCTCAGATAAGAAACGGGAGCGAGACAAAGTGCAGCCCCAGCAGCACTGGGGAGATCTGTGGAAGGCATCCGGGCTGTCCTGGGGGACCAGGAGGGAAGCTGGTGCATTCGGAAGAGGGGGGCGGGGCGGGACGGAAGACATAGGCTGGTGCTGGGGATGAGGGGCTGTGTGGGACACCATTTTGGGGGCACTAGTCACAACCCAGTTCCTGCAAATAGGATGAGCAGCCAGGCCAGCTTGCCGGGGAACTGTATGTTTTCCCGGGGTATGAAGGGTTTGATGCTAAAACTAGACAGCCCCAGGTGAGCCAGGGAGCCAATCACATCTTAGCCTTGTGACCTTGGGCAGCAGGGCCTGACTTTTCTCTGAAAGAGTGACTGAGGTGAGGACCACCGGAGCCTGGAAGAGGGGGGGTTAAGCCCCCCCCCCCCCCCGAAACACCTAAGTAGGTCAGCAACAGCTCTGGACCAAGGCTGCCTTCTCCAGGAAGCCCTCCTCGCCTATCCCAGTTCCAGGCTCTCTTTCTAGAATGCAGCAGCACCAGCTTGGTTAGTCAGGACACCCAGGGCCTCCTTCCCTACCTGTTGTGTGGAAGTAAGGAACTCATGGCCTCCCCACCAGATGTCTGGGAAATGAAACCGATTTGTGTTCCTGTGATTCCCAAATTCCCTTCCCTGGAGGCTGAGTAGGTGGTGTGCCTATGTGTGATATTTCATCCCCAGCCCGGCACAGAGCAGGAATAGTGGGGCACAGCTGTGACCCTAACACTTAGGCAGTGGGCGCAGGACGATCAAGAGTTCAAAGTCATCCTTGGCTACATAGCAAGTTTGAGGCCAGCCTGGACTACATGAGAACCTATCTCAAAGCAAACAGACAGGGCTAGAAAGTAGCTAAAGGTGCTCGCCATCAAACATGACAACATCATTTCAAGCCTCAGGACCCACATAGTGGAAGGACAACGGACAGCTGAAAGTTTAAAAAAAAAAAAAAAAAAAAAGCTGGACACGCCTTTAATCCCAGCACTCAGGAGGCAGAGGCAGGTGGATCCCTGTGAGTTCAAGGCCAGCCTGGTCTACAGATTGAGTTTTGGGACAGCCAGGGCTACACAGAGAAACCCTGTCTGGAAAAAAAAAACAAAACAAAAAAACCAAAAATTAGAACATGCCTGGCCCTTGGCAAGAGTTTGCCGCTTGGACCGAGTCAGAGCTACTGGGTTGCTTGATAGCTCCGATAATAGGAGAGATACCGTGGAGAGGTCACCTCCTCTCAGGTGCCCTCCCTGATTGCCCGGGTCCACAGAGAACTCCGGTTGTGAAGGTCCAGAACGCCAAATGCCCAGCTTCTTCCATAAGAAATGGAGAAGAAGTGTATGGGGTTGAGCCATCCTTGCTTGCTAATCTCCAGGCCACCACCCAAGGTCATGTTCATGGCCAGCTCGGCTGAGACATTAACAGTCTAGTGCTGGCGGTGATGGTGGACGTCAAGAATTGAGTCCCTTCGTTACCATGGTAATATTCTAGAACCAGGAGCCCAACTCAGTGGTAGAGCACTTGCTGGGCATGAACTGGGCCACAACTAGGTGACCCAGCAGGAGTCCCTTCATCTCCCCAGGAGTTTCTTTCCCTGCAAAATGGAGGTCCCATCCCTGTTACTATGAGAGTTGGGGGGACGGGCAAGCATGCGAGGAGACTGGTCTAAGTCCTCACAGGGGTGGGGTGGGCAGTCGGCAGAGTTGCAAGGAGGTGGGACTCAGCACTCCTCTGCAAAGGAGGAGACAGGGTTGGCTGTGTCCAATACCCCTCTGGTCTGCCCAGGTCTTGGATTTGAGAGTCGGGGGGGGGGGGGCGCTTCACCCCTGTCCAGCTCCCCCAGGTGAGCGAAGTCAGCTGTGAGAACACCCAGAAGCTCTGCCTGCCCCTGCCCGCTGGCGGTCGCTCCACCCCCCTTGGCCATTTCCCACTTGGTGCCAGAGCCTCGAGTCCCAATGGGGGGCCACGGGGCTGCAGCTAATTGCAAATCGCTTCTCAGAACTCCCCCGCTGTTCGGCTAAATTCACCGGAACTAATGTGTCCCGAAACAAATTTCACAGAAGAGCGGGGCAATTACATGATATTTAGCTCTCCTTCCACGTCCCCCACCCGGGGCTTGGGCCAGGGTGGAGGGGACTGAGTGGGGGAGGGGGACACACACTGCTCTTCCTTCCCACCTTTGAACCTCACCCATCCGACCTTCCCTTCCGCTCTCAGATCTTATCACGGCTTACACAGGGGCCCCACCACCACCACCACCAACATCTATCTCCACCCCTGGATCTAGAAGCCGGTTCATTATCAGTGACATAAAAAAAGCACTTGCTCTGAACTCAGACCCAAGTTCAAATGCCAGCGCTGGCACTTATCAGCTGTGTGCCCTTGGTCAAGTCCCTTAACCTCTCTGGGCCACTGTTCCCTGCTCTCTGCAATGAGGGTGTCACTACCTAGCTGTCTTTGGCTGCCCTGAAGAAGAGACAGAAAGATAGAGCTAATACGTGTCAGGAGTGGGGGGTGGGAGGGGTATTTCTAGCACGTGGTAGGCCTTCAGTAAACATTGACCACCTTCAGCACCCACTTCGATGTAGTCTTTTTTTGAGTTCAGGTGAACCTGTACCCAGTCTGATCTCCCAAAGCAAGGAGCCAGGATGCCTGCCTCCCCACCCCCTTCCCATGCCTATCACCCACTCCCACTCCGCTGCAGCATTTCCCAGAAGCCTGTTCGAGAACCTCCCTCACTTTCTTAGTTGATTTGAGTCCCACAGCCACATGACCAGCTTTCCAGCCTGGTGTTCACGCTGGGCAGGTTCGGACCTGTACTTGACCTGCAGTGGGTGGGTTTCGCTGGGGCTGGTGGGGAGACCACCCCATCACCTTCTGTACAAGGTGGCATGCTGGCCTACCAGCAGGGGAACGGGTCGAGAACACTCCCCCGGATGACAAGGTTCACGTCATCATTTATTTTCTAATTCCTTACCCACCCACCCACCCAAAACTTAAAAGAATCCAAACAGGAATCCAAGGTCAAGGGTTAAATAGGCCTTCCAAACTCTCCAATTGGTTCTAGGCCCTTTATAAGGGACGGAAAAATCCAACGGGGAATAAGAGACTACCAGGCAAACTTAGGATAAGAAAGACTGTACTCGGAGTCCTAACACCTACCGAGGGGCAACCCTGAAACATGCTACTTGGGGTGAGCGGCCGTGATCACACACTCCTCCTGGGACCAGCCAGTGCAAAGGCCCTGAGGCAGGGTGCCTGACTGTGAGGCAGATCAAGAGTGGAGGGGGTAAAGGACCTTGGCCAGGTTGGGGTTCTGAGGGGCAAGGGAGCCCTTTTGATAGATGCCAAATACAGAGAAGGGGTAGGAAGGGGGACCAGAGACCATCAGGGAAGCTGGTGTCCAAAGTGGCAACAGTGAGGACAGGAGCTAGAGCATTGACCACACATGACCCAGCATGACCGGTCTTGGACCATGCCATCACCTAATGGTGATGCTGCTCCTCACAGGGACAACAGAACTCCAGCGAAGGCGTGCACCCCAACTCAAGCCTCAGAGCACAGAGTATATGCCGCTCATCATTTCGGGGGAGTATTCGCCCCTAACTCATCCTCCTCACCAGTCTGGCCTCACTGCTGTCCCTCAGGGTTGCTGACAAAGAGAGTCTGGTAAAGCAGGGAGCACCCTTGGGGGCCCGGGCTGCCTCGGTGTCCCATTGGTGAACCAGGAGTAGGGAATATATAAAGTGAGCGTGGGCAGCGGCAATTCCACCTCCCCGTGTGCCAAGCCGCATGCCCAGGATGTCTTCTATGGAAGCTTCCATTCCACCTCCAGCAGGAAAAGAAGGGAGGGAGAAAAGCAGGAGGGGAGCGAGGGAGGAAGAGAGAGAGAGGGAGGGGAAGAGGAGAGAAAGGCAGAAAGAAGGGATACCTGTAGATAAACTGGGTCCCCCGCCCCCCGCCCCACACCCTCAGGGCTCTACCTCGGGAACCTTGAGAGTTCTGAGGACAGAGGTCCCCCAAGGCCGTCTGAGAATGGTTACAAGGTCTCTGGCACTCCCGAATCTATTTTCTGCCAGGCACTATTTGTCCCCAGTGTCCCCAGCGTCACCCCAAAGCCAGCCCACGTTCTCGGGGGTGGGGGGAGGGGGGGAAGGCAGCTTCCCTCCCAGCCCTCGGGTGAATCCCGTGAATCTGTGCACAGATGAGTGAGTTGTCTCTCGCGACCCCACCTGCCCTTGGTTAAATGAATGCAGTGTCAGCCCAGATCATTCCACAGTCATAAAGATGATATACGTATATAAAAAGTGGGGCGTCATGCGGGGGGGGGGGGGTGGTGAGAAGGCGATTACAGAAACAGAGGCGGAGCTGGCCGCCTGCTTTCTTATCTCCCCCCAGCAGGACTGGCTGGGGGGCTTTCTGGAAAGGAGGGAGCTTGGTCAGGACCTCCCTGCCCCCACCCCCAGTGTAGCAGGAAGCTCCAGGCAAGAGTCACCCAGCTGAGTGCAGGGTGCTGGAGCCAACCAGGGGACAGAGCAGTCAGGGAGTCATTCCCAGCAGGAGGGGAGTATTCTGGGATGCAGCAGAGGAGTCCCTGTCTGCCTCGGGGGACCAAAGACACCAGGAGGAATATCCTGGTCCTGGGATGCTGGAAGTCACACTGAACAGCTGGGCGATGTTTGTGAATATCGACTCAGGGCTGGGAAAGCAGGTGGTCTGGGCTGTAGCAGAAAGGATGGGAAGATGTGCAGTTAGAGGACCCCCAAACTTCCCACTCGATCCCCACATGACCCGTAGGGCAAACATCCACCTCCTCCCACTGTACAGATGGGCAGACAGACCAAAGCACAGATTTGACTCAGTAGGTCACTTCCCATAATGCCTTGCTCACACTGACCCCAGCTGAGGGTGGAAAACAGGTCTCTGAGGAATGGGGCCTACTGATTGGCTCAATGGGGCTGGCCAGTGAGCACTCAGGATCTGACCAGCTCGATCGCCTCAGCTGTGCCTCAGTTTCCCTGGTATGAAATAAGGGTATTACTAGCCACCTCTTAGAGCTGCTTGGAAGGCAGCATGGTGAGGGTGACCCCAGCCCTGAGACAGGTGTGAGGGTACTGTGGGGCCTGGGGGGCGGGAGGAGTCTTGGCTCCTCCTGGAAGATTGCACAAGAGGGGAAGAGAGAGGGCACCCTGAGGCCCGATCTTTGGGAAGGGAAAGAGGTCCCTCTGCTTTCAGAGGTTTGGAGTACAGCCTGCCAGGGGACTCCTGAGCTGGGTCAGTCCCTGAGAGGACATCATCCCTTCTAGCCTGGGTCCCCGGGTCTGCCAGATGTGACGGGGCAGTGGAGGGGACTTCCAGTCACCAACCAGACTGGCCATCCCCACCAAAGCCAACCACAGGCCCGGGAGTCAGAACTAAGTGATTTTCAGTCCTGAGTGGGCAGCTGCGCCCCTGAAAGACTCCCTCTGTACCCAGGGCCCACACACTGCCCGTTCTCAATGAGTGTGTGGGTGTGTCTGCGTGTGTGCACGCACATGTGTGCCTGTGTGTTCATGTGTATCCTCCACACTCAGGAGTGCATGCCTTAAGAGATACCTGGCTTCTAAGGATTGGACACGGACACAGGCGAGGACAAGAGACACGATCTTAAAGGCAGAGCTGGGGACAAAGCTTGTCAGACAGATCACCAGAGACGGAGAGCTAAGGAGGCGGGAGATGAAGCCAGAGGGAAGCGGAGCTGGGAAGAGGGAGGTGGAGGAAAACAGTGGATGAAGGAAGCCACCAAGGGCATAAGCAAAGGAGGAGCAGAACCCCAAGTGCTCCTTAGCCCTCCTTGTCCAGGCCACCTCAAGTTCAGCCCTCAGTTCCCCCTGCTTCCTTCTCTCCCACCCCATGCCCTGAATCAACCCACCCTGCACCTCCACTATTACCCCTGTACCCCTTTCTTGGACCCTTGCACCCCTCCCCCAGCACGCTACAGGCCCCTGTATCCCGTCTTGCACCCCACCTGTGTCCCTGCACCCCATCTCTATCTTTAACCCCACCTAGCCGTCTCTGCACCCCATTCCTACCCCATCTCCACCTTGCCCCCCTGCACCCTGTCCTGCACCCTACTCCTACTCTTATCCCCACCCCTTCTCCCGAACCCCACCCCTGTGCCCCCACTTCCCCCGCCTCTATCCACCACCCTCCAGCGTCTCCTCTTGCAAAACCCCGCCCCACCTCCTTGCCAACACGGCAGGGTTTTCTGGGGCCTTTGTGGCCGCGTTGAAGTGCGCGGCGACAATGGCCGGGTGACAGGGTTAATTCGCGCGCGGCGGTGGGAGCGGCGCGGCGGGGACAATGCGGCGTCTTTGAGCGTGAGGCCTTTGTGCCCGTGTGAACCGCGAAATCTGTTCCTGCGCCCGCCCGCCGGGCGGGGCTGCATGGTTTAACCCCCTCCCGGCCTCCTCCTCGCGGCCTTGAACCTGGGCAGCGTGGGAGGTGAGGGGTGTAGAGGCGGGTCAAGGTTCTGTCCAGGGGCCTCTGACCTGCAGGGTGACCCAGGCAAAACCACGGCCTTGCATCAGCTTCCCTTCCGGGGAGAATCAGGCTGCAAGGCCGCGCATGACCAGTTCAGCAGCCTCAGGGTTCTATTGTACCCCCAAACAGCCAAGCTGCGTTTTCACCCAAACCACCCACATAATGTCAGCTGTGTGTCCTTAGGCAAGGGCCTATCCCCTCTGGTCTCCCTGCTGTTCAGAGAGTTGCCTAGCCTGTCTTAGAAAACATTAGCAAGGAGTCATGGAGCCCACTGTTAGCCGGGTCTGAGTAGATGGAGAACCCCATCTACATAACGCTCTGGCTGGGCCCTTCACTCTTGCATGGGACTAATCTTATATTCAAACATTTACAGAATTTTGTACCAAACATGTATTGAACTCCATTATTTTTCTAATGACTTTTGGTTCACCTGTAAAATGGGAACAGGGGTCCGTTTCCCCCAGGCATAGTGAACTTTCTTGCAAAGACTCCACTTCCAGAAGCGTCCATGCTGGACTCTTGACTGCTGTGGACAACTTTTGTCTTTCTTTCAATCCACCTCTGTCTGATCCTGGCAGGACGTTTCTATTGAGACTCCAGTAATAAATTCTATTTCCTGGGAGAAAGAATCTCCCTGAGTACCATCGCCCCACCGGGGCTCCTGCGTCCCGCACCCTAAGCTCCATCCTGGCCCGGTCCTTAGTGAGTGGGAAGTGGGTGGCTTCAGAATCAATATGGAGGTGCTGGAGGAAGGGGTAGAATTCAGAGAAGGATGGAAGGGTGCCTGTGTGGCAGAGCATCTGTCCTTTTGTTGGGACTTCTGGTCCCTTTTGCTCCTGGTGTGAAAGACTTGGGAGGAGCCTTCTAGAACAGTGGAAGAGGAAATGGAAACTCAGGGAAGCTAATTGGAGGCCTGTGGAGTTGCCCTGCCCACTAGGGACAGAGGTTCTCAACCTGTGGATCCCGACCCCTGTGAGTCCATTTGTAACACTGAAAATACATCGTGTATATCAGGTATTTACCCTACGAGTCACAACAGTAGCAAATTTACAGTTATGAAGTAGCAACGAAGATAATTTGTGGTTTGGGGGGGGGCTCATCACATGAGGGTATTAAAGGGTCACAGAATTAGGAAGGTTGAGAACCACTGCTCTAAGACGTGGTGGAAGTTCCAGACTCCCTCCCCAGGAAAAGACTCATTTACTCAAAGGTTTGACCCCGAAGCCTCAGGTGGCTGCCACAGTTACCCCATCACCCCCATAACCATGAGGGCAGAGAGCAGCAGCAGGAAGGCATCAAGCTAGAAGGCAGAGCTGGGCTAGCCTCGGACTCCTGGCACTGAGTCCACCGTTCTCCTTTAGTGAGACTGCCCATCAAATGCTTAGCTTAAACTTCTCCAGAGTGCACAACCCCAGTGTTGAAAACCTCCGCTCTGCCTCACCCCAGGGCTGGGGCTCCCAAAATGTGAACCTTGCCTGGGTGACCTTTTTGTGTTTGACACAATACCATCCATGATACAAGTGTCCACGGGGCGCAGGTCGGTCCTCACTTCCCCATCTCTGGCCCCGTTTTTTGTTTATTTGTTTATGTTTTTGTTTTTGAGACGGGGGGGGGTCTCATGTATTCAGGCTTGACCTTGGAGTTCTGAGCCTCCGGCCTCTGCCCCTCCAGTCAGTGTTGGGATTACCCGTGTGCTCCACCAAACCCAGTTTACGCCACGCTAGAGATCGAAGCCAGGGCTTTGCGCAGGAACTCTGCCAACTGAGCCACACCCCAGCCTTCCTCTCTCATCTACCGGAAGTTGGGAAACCCTTTCGCGTAAGAAAGTCAAAGCTAAGTTTCCGAGCCCCCCCCCCTGAAGGGTCACACTTCTCCAAGCTGAGGGACGCTGTCTCTGGAAAACTCCAAAGTTTCGAGAGGAAGCAGCGGGGACCAGGAGGTGCCTACCGGCGGCACAGATGGAGTGGCTCTGGGCTGGGGGCAAGGGGCAGATGCGACCTTCCCCCTCATCTCAGCTGCCTTCTTATCTCTTCATTGTCCTCCTCATCACCCGGACCCACCCCCTCCCTGGTACCCTTCTGTCATCTCCATGGGCTCCAGCCCCAAACTCCAGAGGGAGCCTGGGCCAAGGTCCTCACAGGCCTCCTTGTGCCTGGCCAAGTGGGAAGGTGGGGGCTGTGGGAGGGCAGGAAGGAGGGAGGTGGAGAGGCCAGGAAGGGGGGGGGGTGTCAGAGTCTATAAATCACGGCCCACTGCGCTCCTGTTTAACACACTTCTCCAACGAGTTGTCAGCGAAACCGTTAATTAATTAGGTAATCCCGCAATGAAGTGGATTCTAAATGGCTCCCCCCCTCCCAGCCTCCCATCTAGATAATTGCTGCAGAGGGGCCTTTTGTGAGAGTCATTTTTTTCCAACAGGGATGGGCCTGGAACAGGAGGGAGATGGGTTTAAAGGCGGGGTCAGTGTGCTGTTCCTGAGTGGTCTATGAAGGGAGACCTTTTTGGGGGTTTTCCTGTGTTTTTGTTTTTGTTTTGAGATAAGCTCTTCTGTAGCTCAGGCTGGCCTCAAACTAACTATGCAGCTGAGGATGGTCCTCCTGCCTCCAGCTCCTGAGTGCCGGGTGCTAGAATTAGTAAGTAGCATGTGCCACACGCAGCCCAAGAGCCCCCCCACTCCCATCCTTTTTAAAGGTAAACTTGAAACAGGTTGGTTGCTGGGGACAAGAAAAAGGACAGGCAGTGTGGCTGAGCTCTGGTGTTTGGGAGCTTGCTTTTGAACAAGGATGTTTTGTGATTCTATGGAAGTCTTCATACGGCAGGGTAATAATATCAATAAGTACAGTGATAGGTGGTGGTGGTGGTAATGATGGTGATGATGATGGTAATGGAGGTGATGATGATGATTATGGTAATGTTAATGCTGCTGCTAATGGTGATGATGATGATGATGGTGATGATAATGTTGCTGATGATGTTGGTGGTAGTGTTGATGATGGTGGTGATGATAATAACTGCTGCTGATGTTGGTGGTGGTGTTGATGATGATGATGGTGATGATAATCCTGCTGATGTTGGTGTTGATGATGGTGATGATGATAATCCTGCTGCTGATGATGGTTGTGGTGGTGATGATGATAGTAATGATAATGCTGCTTGCTGCTGATGTTGGTGGTGATGACGATGGTGGAGGCTGCTACCAAGTTTGGACTGCTAACTAGGGGATAGTTAACAGGTAGCTACAGTCTCTGCATTCATGGTCTGTCTAGCAGATGAGTAAGTGGGGCCATGGAGGTTAGAGAAACTGAAGTCCACAAGGGGAAGTGACTCTTACAAGCTCACGGTCCTGGCAAGTGATGAAACTAAAAGGAACCAAAAGTTGCACCGCCTATCTTAAGGATCCGGTGACTTTGTGAAAGTCTGCCCCTTGCTCTAAAGGACACTAGAACTATGGCAAGGGTTGTGTCCAGTCTGATGTCACATAAGGAAAGAAAAGATAATATTCAGTTATGGATAAATATTTACCGATGGATGAATGAGTGATAATAAACCCAAGTGACTTAAGACTTGGAATTTGTCTTTCCCTTGTCCCTAATTATCCCATAACTGCTGTCGGCCCATGTAACACCAGTGAGATTGACCCCACCTATCCTGGAGTTCCAAGGGAGAGTGCTGCGCAGAATAAACAGTCAAGAGCCCATTTCCCTACACAAGCTCTGTCCCTGGATGTAATAGATCAGCTAGGTGTAGACCTGTGACCCAAATCAGGTCACTGCAACTGAAGTTGTGGCTTCTTGTTAGAACTGGAATTTTCGGGAAAGAATTGTTCTCACTTCCTGGATTATGAAGCTGATGTAATATCCATTTCAAGTCGCTGGGAGCAGTGCCGCCACCACGGAGCCCACAGAAGAACCATGGTATCTGATGATGGTGTCTAAGCTCCTGTACACAGCTCTGCCTGGTGCCCACATACACTTAGGTACCTTCTCCCTTATCTAAGTTTTTATGGGCGTGACATTTGCCACGTACGGATGACCAGTCAGTCTTCACTGTCTTCTTCCTTCAGGACAGAATCCTGGTTTTTGTCTGAGGCAGCAATTGAGCTGAAAGACGTGCCCAGACCTCTTTACGGCAGTGAGTTGTCATACCACGTGGCCCTGGGCAATGGCTCTAAGGGACTCCTCGGCCTGCATTGCAGACCCTTGGTTTCTAGTGAGTTGTGGGAAGACCTCCAGGTTTATTTATGTGGCTGACCCTGCACTGTCCTTACTTGCAGCCAAACGCAGTCCCAAGGGACAGAGTGAAGGTCCCCACACTTGCCACTGAAGACCCCCTATCTGATGTTCCCCC
>CABHPP010144295.1:3897-40488 GCA_902168425.1 Peromyscus attwateri | reverse complement strand
GGGATACCCCAGGTGTCTAAGGAGAGGTGTCCTTAGGGGCCAGCCTCGGCCCACAGCATGGGGCACATCAGTGAAATAGAGGCACAGGGCAGATAGAGATGGGCTCCATGGGTACAATGTTCTCCTTTTCATCCTTCCAGAGAGCCAGAGGGAGTGCTGGCGGGCTTGGGTTTGGAACCTTGACATGTGAGAATTACAGGGTCTGTCACTTCTGAGAGCGAGAGGAGCGGTGGGGGTGGGGGAGGGGCAACGCACAAGGGAGAGCTGTTGACAGCCTCGAAACGGGCCCGAAAGCCAGCCGAGGTGGCTTTTAATGTAAATGTAAACAGTCCTGTGTCCCGGTGAAGCAGTTGTTTTCCTTAAGGCAGAAAAAGGACAGCGGAGGAGCAGGTCAACCTGCCAGAGAATCCCCTTGCTCAGCTTGCCAAGGAGCGGAAGAAAAGTATGGGCTTCACTGTTTTAGGGGACATGTTTCAGAAGTTAAGCCATCTTCCTGAGAAGGCATGCTAGGGTTGGGGACCATTCAGGCAAGTGTTAGCCATTCAAGTCTGAGGCCTTGAGTTTGATTCTCACCATACACACACACACACACACACACACACACACACACACACACACAAATTTAAAGCAGGATTGGCTGTGGTGGGGAGAGAGAGTCAATTTTACCCATGGTGACAGAGGGGTGGAGGGTGACAAGAGACTGGAGAGATGGTTCAGGCTTTAAGAGCACTGGATGCTTTTGCAGAGGACCCAGACTTCAGTTCCCAGCACCCACATGGCATAGCTCACAACCATCTCTAACATTACGGGGTATCTGATATCTAACATTACAGGGTATCTGGTATCTCTTGGCTTCTGTGGGCATGGCACTTATACACACACCACACACACACACACACACACACACACACACACACACACACACACACACGAGCACATGGAGGGTATGTGCAGGGACTTCTGGTCACACTGAGTGGTCAGGAAAGCATCTTTGAAAGGAGCTTGTTCGCATCCACCGATGAGACACCATCTTTCAACACTCCATGCTGACAGCCCCTCTTGTGATGGGTTATGGCCATGGCTCAGCAGAGAGAAGGAACATGTGAGCTCCTACAACAGATCACTGACCCTCACAAACTAGGCATTCCAGAGACTTTCAGCTGGGGCACCCATCTATCATGCATACATGCATGTGCCGTGTACATACGTGCTTTCCAGACAATCGAGGGTTTGGTGACTAGGCAGGCACCTGCCTTCCTTAGGCTAGGGGAGATGGCAGAAAAGTTTTTCTTTTCCAGCCAGGAGACATAGTCTGGGTAGCAGGCTCACAACCATCATTTCATGAGATGGCCTTAGTGTCCCACAGGTTCAGCAGAGAGGGACCCAGGGGATGTGGGGGGCACTTCAATGACCTGGTCATTTCATGCCATGTTGTCAGGAAGGAGAATGTACATATACCTGAACACAGGGCCCAGAGACAAGCTATCACAAGCATCTTCCAGGCTGTATGTTGCAAGGCCCCGTTCCATCTGACAAGTCAAACCACTACCATGAGGATGCTCTTGACTAAACATTTGGCTTTTTGTGTTGTGGGAGATTTTTTTTTTCTCTCTCTTAATGCTAAGCTGCCCAGACATCTTGGGACTGGATTAATGGCCTCCACATGCCTTCTCTGTGGGGGATGGCAAAGCCTCCCATTATAGAAACACCAGGAAGCCTGGAGAGCCCAGGTCCTGGCTTCTAGACCTTTGCATACCATCTCCACTGGCTGGGGCATCCATCTGCAGGGGAGATAATGCATACCATCTCCTGGTCCTAAACACTGGAAGAATAAAGGGAGCCGCCACACAGTGCTCTGCTCTGGGTCCCAGGCCTGGGAAGCACAACAGTCAACTACTTCCCTGAGAACTGGTATTTTCACAAACCAATAAAGTTAATCCTGTGACCTCCCAGCTGCTTTTCTAAGGGCTTTTAGCCTCACACAAATGCCAGGGGCTCCGAGGTCACTGGCCCTGGGAGGGTTAATCTGCAGGCTTCCCAACTGCTTACCTTTGCCCCAAATGTCCTGCAAAGTTTGCTGAGATCAAAGAACTAAAAAAATTGTGTGTGTGTGTGTGTGTGTGTGTGTGTGTGTGTGTGTGTGTTGTTTTAAACAGAAAGAAAAGAAATCAATTAGGCTAATAGGAGTTTTTGTCTAAGTTCAGCTATATAGAAGTCTTATAGTAGATACATAGGTTTGCTTGGAGAAGTCAGCAGAATCACTCTGCAAATCCCTGGGTTACCAAAGCCTCTCTCGGTCTCCCTCGTTGTCTGCAGGAGACTTGTCACCTTGTCACTCAAGGGCCAAGCTGCTTCTTCCATTGAGGAGGCCCAGCCAGGCCTAAGGCAGAAATCTGTGACCAGGAAAACAGTCACGGAAAGTTCCCATGGAAACCAGGGCAGGGGGAATACAGAGGAGGCCGGAGAGCAAAGAGAGCTGGGGATAAGCCACCATGCGTGTCCACATCTCTGAGCCCTGGCTGTGCGGAGAGGGGTTTGTAGCCCGAAGCCAAACAGCTTTCCCTGCTCCAGCCTTGCTTCAGTTTGCATGGTGCTTGAGGGCCTCTACAGACAGCAGGCGGCCCTCATGCTAAAGCTGGGTTTAGGCTGCAACTCTCTTGGCAAGAGCAAAGCACTGTCTAAAGCACTGGTTCTCGACGTGTGGGTCCCGACCCCCTCCGCAAAACCTCTCTCCCCCCAAATATTTACATTATGATTCATAACCGTTGCAAAATTACAGTCATGAAGGAGCAACAAAAATAACTTCATGGTTGGGGGTCACCACAACACGAGGAACTGTATTAGAGGGTCGGCAGCGTTAGGAAGGTTGAGAACCACTGGTTTAAAGAGACATGACTGTGCCCACCTCCCTGGCTGTCAGAAAGGAGTTAAGAGTGACCCCAGGAAACACATGCCGGAGGAGGGCGGAGACCGAAGCCTTGCTGACCCCACAGGAGACACTTCCCTCCTGTGCAGAGATTTTACAGTTCGGACAGCTTGGGGGATGAACTGGAGCCAACACAATCCTGGTTCAATGATGAGCAACCCAGACCCCACCCAGACTGTGACCCCAGACTGCACAGTGACACATGCCACTAACCTTCCATTTAAACCTAAGCCTTGGGTCAGAACCCCAAAGACAGGCTTGGCGGGGGTGGGGTGGGGAGAGGTGGCAGTGGCCATTATATGTTCTTAATGTGACCACAGTGAATCAACAAACCGCCTTTCTCTGCTTGTCAATATTATTTTCTTTTGGACTGGCATATTGAGGACGGGTGGTCGAACTTAGCATGTTAGGATGACCAGGGCCCAGACTTGTACCCCCAAACTCCAGTAGTAAGAACAGTTTCCACACCCCAGGCCACCATCCCATCTTGCCCTTATCTCACAGAGATAGGTGTTGTCCTCATAACTGCTGTTCTTACCAGCTCAGCAAAAATGAAACCCGGTCCTTGGCCGTCATGGGTTATTTTTAATTGAACTTCATTTTATGTGCATTGGTGTGAAGATGTCAGATCCCCTGGAACTGGAGTTACGGACAATTGTAAACTGCCATGTGGGTGCTGGGAGTTGAACCTATGACCTCTGGAAGAGCAGCCAGTGCTCTTAACGGCTGAGCCACTTGTCCAGCCCTGATGGGGTTATTTTATTTATTTATTTATTGATTGATTGATTGATTGATTGGTTTTTCGAGACAGGGTTTCTCTGTGTAGTTTTGGTGCCTGTCCTGGATCTCACTCTGTAGACCAGGCTGGCCTTGAACTCACAGAGCTCCGCCTGCCTCTGCCTCCCGAGCGCTGGGATTATTTAAAAACACAGCCATCATGGCTTGTTCACCACAGTTTGTTGTCCCCTGTGTATGTGACTAGCTCTCAGCACCTATCGCCTGCCTTCAAGGCACACCCCACACAGGTGTGTCCACACACAGGGGATCAAAGGTGGGGTGTGGCACCAGGTCACTGGCCTTATGGTGCCATTTGTCAAGGAGTCTGGGGGCGGGGGCAAAGCAACACAGAGGCCTCCCTTCAAACCTTAGGAATCTATGTATCTAGAGGAGGAGGAAAGGCTGGAAGAGCCAGAGGTGATGGATCACGTAAGGAAACTGTACCTTCCAGACACGGCAGGGCTGACGCACCTATGAATTCACAGAGACCGTGGCTGCATACATTAAACCTGCACCGGTTCAAAGCGGACAAAACATAAAGTCCCACCCCTAACCAGGAAGCGTTTAGCCATTGGTACCCACTGGGAAAGGGAAAAATCAGGTTTCTCCAATGGAGATGCTGGGGATATCAACCACACGTCACGGCACGACCCTTGGCCATAAGTACTTGGCCAACATAAAACGGACTCTTTTTTTTTTCTTTTTTCTTTTTTTCTCTTTTCGTTTTTTTTAGAGAGAGAAAGAACACGAAGTTGGGTGAGTCAGGGGTGGGGAGGGACTGGGAGGAGCTGGGGAGTGGGGATGAACAGTGTATGAAGTTTTCAAAGAATAGATAAAAACATTATTGAAAAAGAGAGAGAGAGAAAAAAAAAAGTAACAGGCGCGGGGGAAATGATAGTGTGAGAAGTGAACGTGTCCTCAACAGTCTGCAAGATATTTTTCTTCTGGAACAAGACTCATCTTGAGTTCTCAGAATTAAGCAAGCTCAATGCAGAGAGGGGAAAAAAAAAAAAAAAAAAAAAGGACAGTCTCCGTTTTACCGCTTTATTGAAAATACAATGACGTGCTGAGCGCTGTGTGGCTGTGTGGCTGAGAAAGGCACAGGCGATGTATCCCGTGGTCCACATCGTGAGACAGGGAGGAAAACATCTTCCAACCTCTGCAGCCAGCTCAGCCCTGGGACTCAGGGAGCAGAGGGCCCAACAGGGAGAGACCCTGCTACCAAGTCCCTCCCTTGAAAGCGACATTGTAATTCCCCAGCTGCAGACAGGTCTGGCTTGCTCGAATTCCTTTGTAAATCTGGTGGTACCCCAGGCCATGCAGCCTCATTCTGGGTTTGGGGTGGGCCCAGGGAAAGCTGGGGTGCTCTGTGAATCTTCAAATGCAAATAGACCAGAGCCCCAGACAGGGGTGCCCGGCAGCCAGATGCTCAGTGAGATATGCCTCCCTCCTGTTTCTCAGCAGATGGGGCACCTTGATAAGCAAACTATTGGTGGCAGAGCCATCTTCAGCCAGATGACTTGAGGAGGCAAAGCATCCAGGAGGCTGAGTTAAGTGATGACCAAAACCAAGATGGTTCCTTACCTTATCTCAGCCTTGCTATATTCTTTAGGACTTGGTAAGTAATTATGTAACTAATTCCCCATAGGCTCGTAAAAACATAAGAGAATGGAGCAGATGGCATAGTCCCAATATTTATCTTTACGACAACGGTAGTCCATTCACTCATTCACTTACTGCACTACTGAGTCGACCCCGTCCTTGCTATGGGATCCATGGATCCCAGCTATGAGACTCTACACACAGTCAGAGAAGGGTCACTCCCGTTCTGTTCACTATGGGACAGAGAGCAAGGGCGTGTAAAGAGAAAAAGCACCTTCTGCCACTCTAGGGCTGGCCTCCGTCTCCTACGGAAAGATTTTGGGATACTGAGAGGGCAGTGTGCTGCTGGGTTCAGGTCACCAGACTGGGGACCAACTGGCAGGTACATGGGAGCACAGTGCATGCTCACTGGTCACGGCTCAACTCCTATCAGCAAAGCAGAGCCGACAGTAAAACTAGGCAGGGACCATGTGATAGCATTGTAGTTGGGGGATGCCCTCCCCCAGATACAATGTGTGTATACGTTTTAAAGATCAATAATGCATGTATGCGAATGCTTACTTTCTAGAAGGGTAATGCCAGGCTCTTGATTCTCCTAGTTTCACTTTTATTGCTGTGACAAAACACTATGGCCAAAAGCAATGAAGTGGAGAACAGGGTCTATTTCAATTCATCATTTCACGTTACTGTCCCTCATGTGGGGAAGTCAAGGGAGGAACTGAAGCCGCTGGTCACATCACACTCACAATCAAGAACAGAGAGAAATGCTCAGCTTCATTTCCACACTCACACAGCCCAGGACACCTTGCCTAGGGAATGGTTCCACCCACAGCAGGCTGTGTCTTTTACATAATTAGCAGTCAAGGCAATCTCCCACAGACGTGCCCACAGGCCAGTCTGATCTAGACAATCCCTCAGGGAGACTCTCTTGCCAACTGACTCTAGATGAGTTGTCAATTAAAACTAGACCGTCACATGGCCATATGGTAATGACCTGTGGGCTCTGTCGCCTTGCCTTTCTATATCCACCTCTCTCTGGTACCACTCTCTAACAGGTTTAGATGCTGGTGTTATCTGAGGCTTCCCAGAGAGGGCTGATCTATGTATGGAGTTGATGAGCATCTCTTTGATCTTTCACATTTTCCCAAGGAAAGCTGAGACGCTAGCATGTGAGAACCATTACCATCCTGAACACCAGCAAGAAGTGTCATGATGCTGATTTTCAGAAGGACCTGTTTCACAGGTTGGTGGATCGCAGCAGTGTCTACACAACAAGCCGGTATCAGGAGCCTTTGGGCAGCTCCTCCCTTTCTGATGGGGGGGATGCCGCTTTTCAGAATCCGGCCTAGGAATTTACCTTTGGGAACTCATCTGCATTCCCAAAGTGCTCAGTGGTTTTCACTGAACGTTGTGTACAGAGTTCTATAAGAGGAAACACTGAGAGGAACCCAAACACTCATTAACTTGACTTTAGACAAGACAGAAACAGGAAAGCCCTGCTCTCTAAGACATTTCTTGCCATTGGGAAATGATAACATGAAGAAACAGGGCTGGAAGCCGTGGCTCGGTTGATGGGGTGCCTGTCCAGCATGTATGAAGCCTGAGATTCCATTCCCAGCACGCCATAAACCATGGGGTGCATTCCGACAATCCCAGAACCTGGACATGCAGGCAGCTATACAGTGAACCTGGGCCAGCCTGGGCTACTTGAGATCTGGTTCCAGTCTTAAAAAGAACTCCAAAGTTACAAAAAGACAGCATAATCCCTATAAATACAACCTGGTTTAACTTTGTAAAAAGCAATATATAGGTTATACTCACATAATGATACATAAATGCACAAGTTATCACACACACACACACACACACACACACACACACACACACACGAATGGAACCAGAGCTAGGAAACACCACAGTAAGAAAGGGCAGACACTAATCACAGTGGCTAGCAGTTGATATGGCTGAAGGGGAGCTATGGCCAGTTCGTATTTCATTTTTAACAGTTGATTGGTGGCTAGGGAGATGGTTCAGCGGGACCTGAGTTCAAGTCCCTCCAACCCATGTAAAAAGCAAGGAACGCTCCTATAACCCCAGAGATGGAGGCCAGAAGAAAATGAAGACTGGTCCTGAGAATAAGATGGGTAGGAATAGAATAGGGTACTTGATGAATACACATGTGCCCTACCTCCATGTATACATTAAGTAAGTGAATTTGCGATTCTGAGAATGAACCCAGGGCATTGTATACGCCAGGCAATCCATCCACCTCGTTGAGCTGCATCCCGAACACCTTCATTGCAGTATTTAAATGTTCTCTGAGTTTTGCGAGCTGAACCAACATGGCTGTACCCATGCTCCAGGAGGCCACAGAGATCTCTCCCGCTTCTGCAGGACCGCTTGAAGGGGAAGAGGATGCTTTCTCCACATGGCTCTGCAGGCTTCCCAGCCACTCCCTAAGTGGCATATCTTGGGAAATAATTATAATATCCAGTCTTTTATGGGAAGGATTACACGTTCATCAAAGTCCCATCGGGGACAGTTTCTCAGAGCTGCCCCTGGCCTTCCTGCCTCTTGGTGTTCTGTTCTCTGTCTTTTCTCAAATTTCTTTTCTTCTTCTTCTTCTTCTTGATGCCTTGTCCCTTTGTATAGCACCAAAGCCTCCTGCGGACGGATCTAGCCCACGTGCAGCCTAGCCTATGCCACCAGACTGGCTGCTTCCCAGCTTCCCCCAGGATGGCTTCTTCTAAGAGAACCGAGTTTTCTGCCAATGCGATTGGCCACACGCTGGCCCTCGGCACACACTCTGTTGCTGCGCTTATTGGCAAGGCCCGTGCGCGGCTTCTCTCCGGAGCCTGGGGGGAGGTGACAGAGGCACACCTATGAGCAATCTAATTCCACGCGCCTGCTGCAAGGAGCCAATATCATTACGGCAAAGACTCGCCTCCTGCTATATTGATTTTTATATTAACAATAAAAGACAAGCCGGTCCCCCAGCGAGAGAGGCTGTAAAGAGAATATGAACTCCCCACTTTCTTCGGGGCCTGCAATCTGTGAATATTCTTCGGCTCAAATTCCTGTTTCGTCACGCCTGATCGTCTCCTTCCAGGCCAGGGGGGCTCTCAGCTCTGTGTACCGTGGCCGGGGGCCAATCTTTGGCCGACGACCCGCCACTGTCTTCCGTGTTTGCAATCAGTCCAGGCTCAGCGGGCTTAGCTGCTCTCAATGGATTGTCTTCAGACTCCTGCTTCATTTTCTTCATGTGGAGCCAGGACACCGGAGAGATTTTTCTCCTGGAGCCGACACATAAACTCTGCATTTTTCTTCATGTTTTCTTCTGAGCGGGCTCCCCCTAAAGATGGCTGTTAGGGGGTTAGCTTGCTTGTCCGTGTTAATACTGTCTCCCTCCAGATAGGAAACCTGCAGAAGTGAGACTCATTGAGAACATGGGGACGAAGCACTTGAAAATAGATGCAGTATGGATGGACGCGTTCTGCTTTTATTTTTATTTCAGCGGCTGTCTCGCCCTCCATAAGCACAAGACTCCACGGTGCAACAGGAGGGAATAAAAAAAAAGTCAAGGAAAACCCAACACATGCTTTATCCAAAGCGTAAACAAACAGGTGCTCATAATATTAACCAAAACACCCCCTCATAAGATATGGCAAAGGGTTTGCTGGTGTGGAGGTTTGGTCTCGATATCTTGCAGTCACTCAATACCCTGAGTCCCTGAAGTGCGGTCTTCAGGATGGTGAGCACAGAGGTGAACAGTCTGGTGCCTCACCGAGCACCACCATACGCTGCTCTAGCGATGTCACGGCAGGGACACAGGGTCATGTGCAGGGAGTTCGTTCACTCTCCCTGCACACGTAGGTCAGAAGGTTGGTCCAGCCGTGTGCCACAGTGTTATCAAAAGTTTCTGGCATAAAATGTTTATTTTGCTCATGAATCTGTAATCTGGGCAGGGCTCAGACACAGCATCTATCTCTAGCCAAATTGGTGCAAATAGGGAGGAGAAGTTAGGCTCATTCATTGCCAATTCTGGGAGTCGGTTTGCAGTTGGATGGAGGCCACGGCACTTGCTTATGGCCACTGCATGCGGCGGAGTGCACTTCCTCACAACATGGGGACTGAGTTCCCCGGTGAACCACCCCAGAGAGGGCCTGGTGGATGCCACATCACCTCCCCCTTGATGGTCTTACAGTCACACCGGGTCACCAGATCATTCCAGTCAGTCAGTCACAGAGAGTCAGAATGATTTCTCAGGTCCTCCTGGCTTGCGGCAAAGTCTGTAAAAACTCTGCAGGTTCATAAATACTGTAGTGGATACATTAGGTGAGCCAAGAGCCCGAGAGCCTCATTCCAATGACACATAATGTCAGGTGTTTGAGGGGGGTTCCCTCCATACAAGTCCAGATTTTCTTAGAAAAGGGTCTTTGATAGAATGTGATCTTTGATTTTTAAAATTGCATAGATCTATTTATAATTCTATTTAGGTAAGTATATTCATTTACACATAATTGTCCATCTATACCCTTATAGTTAACATAACTATAAATTTATATAATTATTATTATTTTTTTGAGACAGGGTTTCTCTGTGTAGCTTTACACCTTTCCTGGAACTCACTCTGTAGCCCAGGCTGGCCTCGAACTCACAGAGATCTGCCTGCCTCTGCCTCCCGAGTGCTGGGATTAAAGGCGTGTGCCACCACCGCTGGGCCAAATTTATATAATTATACTTCTCATAATTATAACTATATGTGCAAGCCATGAGAAAGGCACAGAGGGCCATGGACTCTAATTTTCCATAAGAGAAACAAACTATAAAGTGTAGTCTCATAACCAGGACATCCACAGTGATTCCATTTCCTTTATCTTTCGAAGCTCAGAGTTTAAATTCCATTCGCCATGTATGCCTATGTGTTCAGTTTAATACAATTTCATCACAGCGGTGGGTTGGGAGATTACCACTTTCACTCATCATACAGAGGAGCTGCCTTGACCAGGACCCCTCCCAATGCCTCTTGGTGACCACACTCCATTCCCAACATCCATGCCTACCCTAGTGCCTGGCCATCCCTCACTCCCTGTCCACTTTAAACTCCATGTCTTTTCAACAGGAGGAAATCACACCATATGCCACCTTTTGAATAGGTTGATCAGTCCCCATAATTCACTCAGTATGTCATTCATGTTTCTACACAAATCCGTAACTCGGTTGCTTTTCACTGCTGTATAGTATTCCATGGTGTGCCGCATACCATTTCCCGTTGAAAGACATCATCTACCCACACTTTTAATCATAGAGAAGATGCAAGAGAAAAAGAAAGGGCCAGGGTAGCTGTTAATTTCTCAAGGGCGATGCCTGGGGTAGATGACAGCTAGCCTTGCTCTGTAGTCATCTTGGCTTCTTCAGAACAGGGTTAGTGAGCCCTTCAAAGGTCTCTGATGGGCTTCTGTGGGTTTAGTTTAGCCTGGTTTGGATTCTGCTGCAGAAAGCTGAAGTTCTCTGCTTGGCACATGCAGGATCAAGGGGCTGCATGGCCCCACTGCAGCAGATGCTTCCAATGGCATTGAACTTCGTAGAAACCCATTTTAATGGCTATTCTTTATATATATATATATATATATATATATATATATATATATATATACACACACACATACATACATACATATAAAATTTGCCTTGGCATTTTGCCTGCATGTATGTCTGTGTGAGGATGTCAGATCTTGAAGTTACAGACAGTTGTGAGCTGACATGCGGGTGCTGGGAATTGAACCCGAGTCCTCTGGAAGAGCAGTCAGTGCTCTCAACCTCTGAGCCATCTCTCCAGCCCTTAAAGGCTGTTCTCAATAAGTGATCATTTCAACTCCAGGGTCAAGTGAGAGTGAGTAAAATAATAGGATAGACATAGATCGAGTCCCACCTACTGGGGGCTAAAGCAACATTTTGAGAAGAATGGGCTGGCAAGATGGCTCAGCAGTTAAGAGGGCTTGCTGCTCTGGCAGAGGACCCAGGTTTGGTCCCCATCTGTTTTGGGTAGCTCACAGCATCCTGTAGGGCTCAAGGAGGTTCCAGTGCCTCTGACCTTAATAGGTAACTGCGTGCGCGCGCGCACGCACACACACACACACACACACACACACACACACACACACACACACACACAAAACCCTCTTGACAATTTTCAAAGCCAGATGAGTTGGTGCACAACCTTTAATCCCAGAAAGTGGGGGAGTTGGGGTCTGAGGCAGGTGGATCTCTGTAACGTTTGTTTGAGGCCAACCTGGTCTTAATAGCAAGCTCCAGGACAGCCAGGGCTGCATACTGAGACCCTGTCTCCAAATGACAAGTAAACAGTAACTTTCAAGCAGCGACAGGCATGTATCCAATCCAGCAAAAGTCAACAGCACCAAAAGCGACTCAGAATGCAGAAGGAGAATAAAAACCAGGGAATGCACAGGCAGCCTCACTTGATCTCACATTCGACCATGGCTTTGATAGTGAAATAAAATAAATCGATTTTGTGACAGAGGCGACTCATCCGAGGACAGTTGTCGGACAAACCACAGAACAAAGCAGAAGGCAGACCGTGCCTGACGGAGGCATAGGTTGGGTCTTACCAGACAGTGTAGTTGTTTTTTAACGCCCTCAGGATCCCCTATCTCTAGGCTAAGTTCAGATTTTTTTTTTTTTTTTTGTCTGCACACAGCTGTCAACCTTCAATCAATCATTCTGAACCCCCTACAAGCTCACAAGAATGGAGCTTTCTCAGGAGCACAAGTGAGATCCAACCCTGTTTGTCCCAGAAGGTTCCAGGCAAGAAGGGACAGGGATGTGTGTTCATTTGATCTGGTCCTTTGCTTTTGGTTGACGGTAACTGCCTCTCACCCTTCCTCGGAGACTTAGTGAACTGTGGATCAAGCCAGGACCTGAGAGCCAAGGTTGGGGGATTCTAAATTTTGAAAGGAGTGAGATGGAATCAGAAAGGATGTAAGTGTTTGATGTAGGCATTGGTCCCCCTACCAACTCCCTGGCTGGGTCTTTACTATGATCAAACACGGGGTGTTCTGGTACCTATTTTGGCTCTAACTGACCCTCACCTTAATCTCTTCCCTGCAAGTCCTTTGGAAAGGCTGAAGACAGCTTCTGCTGCTGACCACTGAGGAGCCTCGATCTATAAAAAACAGGAACATCAGCGCCAACACAGATTCAACACAGTATGACTAACATCATATTAACTCTCTCTCCCTTGGGTGTCCTAACTTGAGTCACACCTGGTGTAGCCCACCCTGGTTTCTGAGACATTGGCTTGCAGCTCATAGACTCTGCTAGGCGGAATAGCCAGTGTGTCCTGGGAGCTTACAAGCAAATGCCCCGCACCACATGTGGCTTTTTCACAAGGTACCAGGGACCGAACTCAGGTCCTTGCACTTGTATGACAAGCCTTTACCAGCCAAGCCACCCTGCCCCATACAGAACCACCAAGCCCTTCTATTCCAATTCATCCACAAGCCACCTTCTTGACATTGCATCCAAAGATTCTGGCCCAGCATGTAGCTTGCAGCTCATCTCTCAATCATCATGTGAATATGTTCGATCTATTGATAAAACCCTGATTAAGTTTTGCCTGTCAATTAAAGCTAAGAGAAATGAAATACTGTTGTTATTGTTGTTTTTCATTTAAAGTTTAGTTGTTTGTTTTTTTTTTTTTTTAAATGGCATGCAATTAGCTGGCAACAGACGTGAACTCAGCAGGGTTTCAATTATGTTATGGATGCTGGTCCCTAATTTGATACATGGCTATAATTAAGAATGTAATTAATTCTTGAAGTTACACTGATGTCATCAGCCACAAAGCACATAATGACCCTTGTTGTTCTTACACAAAAGCCTTTTGGCAAATCAGATGACTCCTGGGGAAGGGGTGTTTTTACTTATCATTTAAGTATGTAAAGTGGTTTCTGATGGGCAGCTGGCCAATAGGTTGGTTCCATGTAAAGATCCAAGAGAAAGCAACTATCAAGGCTTCCCTGGTGTCTACTTTCCAGGGGCCTGGGGAACAGGGTCTCTGGGAACAGAGTCTCTGGGAACAGGGTCTCTGGGAACAGGGTCTCTGGGAACAGGGTCTCTGGGAATAGGGTCTTGGAACAGGGTCTCTGGAGTCCAACAAAGCTGAAGAGGAAACATCAAAATCAGTCCTCTGAGGGACATGTTCTCAAACTCTAGTCAAGTTCAGTGTATCTTTTCCAAATATCTGCTTTTGACTCCTGTGTAGGATTTAGGGTCAGGACTCCATGTGGGGGTGTGTTCACTCCCAAGTCTCAAAAGCCAGACTTCAAGCTGGTATCTAATGTGCCCTTAGGAATCATCTTGTACATGTATAGACAAGCAGACATGCTGTGACCTCATCCCAACACATCTACAGGGTGTGTGTGTGTGTGTGTGTATGCATGTGTGTGCCTGTGTGTATGTGTATGCATGTGTTTGTGTGGTGTGAGTACATGTGTGTGCATGCGCTTGTGTGGTGTGCATACAAGTGCCTGTGTGTGTATGTGTGTGTGTGTGTGTGTGTGTGTGTGTGTGTGTGTCTATGTGTGGGTTTGCTGGATTCCTGATACTTTTGTGATTGTTCCCCCCCTCACATTTTATCACCTGGTAGTTGAGCACGAGGCGCCGTGATCTGGATTCCTAAACACTTAGTAAACATTCCTGGCCCGAACAGAGAGATCTGTTACCAGTTGAGTTTACCCCGAGTCGGTTGTTCTTTTTATTCTATTTTACCACATGGAAACTCAAGTGGCGCCTGGCTCTGTCTCCAACGGAGATCAGCTGGGAAGGGAGAAAGTTGTGTTTAGGAGAAAATCAAAAGAGAATTGCAGGACAGGAGTCGGTGAGGAAGGGAGGAGAGGCACCCACCTCAGGGGACAGGGTGGACGGTTTGGTTCTGAGTACCCAACCCTTCCGCCTGGGAATTGAAGATGCTTCGGAAACAGCCATGGTTCAAAGGAAACAGGAAAAAAAGACAAAAAAAAAAAAATTCCACAAATCTCCCCACATTACATAACTGCATTTAAAATGTGTACAGACAAACTCAGAAAATTGAGGTCAGGTAGATGGATTGCCCTGATTTTCTCTTTGGTAACGGGGTCGCAGGTGCAAATTATGTTAATTCTTTAAATAACTAATTAAACAGTTGTATAAATTTAAGTGAGTTACTTGAGGTACAGGAAGAGGGTCTGTTTGGGAACAAGGGTTATGATTAAGCCAATTCAACACCTGGGTTCCTAGAATGATGGGATCAAAGTGGAAAAACTCAACCAGTTTTAATGATATAAAATTAAAAAAATTAATGAGACTGCAAGGGAAAATGGTCAACACAGTTTAGGCTGCCCCTTGGCAGCTCTGTGTTGGCACAAGCTGTTTGCATAGTTTCTATTGATAACCTTCATCTCTGTCCCTAAAGTCTTATGCAGCAGCATCCTTTAGAGGTTCTATGACCCCAGTCAGTGCCATCAGCCAGAGACAAGCTGGGGACAGTGGAATCTGAACCCTCACATCTCTCCTTGCCTTCACAGCAAGCATCCACCCTTTCTCAGACCAAGGCTGAGAATCCCCAGCCTCACCTCCACAGCTATCTTTGGATCTCTCCCTAGGTCTCTACATGGCTTTCTTAGAAGGACCCCAGGGGCTGAACTTGCAGCCCACCCTGTTCCACTGGGAACTCATCATGACTACCCACACTCACCAGGACCATAGAGAAAGACACTTTGAGTCTCAGGAAGACACAAGTTGAGGGTGGTTTACTCAATGCAGCCCAGCTCCTGCTTCAAGCACTCCCTCCCTTCCCCTTCAACTTGTCCACATTCACAGTAGGCTCCGTTGATCCTCACCACTGTGTGTATCCCGTGGCTGCCATGCCAACACACACATCGCATGCAGCTTTGAAGAACAGATGCTTTCTTACACAGGCCCTTCAGTGTTAGCTCTTCTGGGGATGCCAAGACAGAAGCCACTCTGGGTCTGTCTCTAGTCCTTGGTGCGGCCTACCATCCTTGGCTTGTAGACACACCACTTCAATCCCCATCTATTGCTGTTATGGCCTCCTCTATGGGTTCTTCTCTTTATGGCTTATTTTTATTTTCTATTGTATGGGTGTTTTGCCTGCCTGAATGTCTGGGCTACACATGCATGCAGTCGGTGCTCTGAAGAGACAGGAAGATGCTGTTGGATTCCCCTGGAATTCAGACGGTTGTGAGCTGCCATGTGGGTACTGGGAACTGCACCTAGGTCCTCTACAAGAGCAACAATTGCTCTTATTCACTGAGCCATCTCTTCACAGGATCGTGGGGGTAACACCACCCCTGTCCTGCTTGGCAAATCCCCTTGATTTCTTGGGTTCTCTTCTAGTAACCAGCTCTTAAAACTAGAGCCAGCTCTGTCCCAGTGTGACCCCCTTTTTAAAGATACTTTAATATACCTGCAAAGTCTATCTCCAAGTTAAGCTGTGTTTTGCCATTCATGGTAGAGATGAATGTGGGGGACACTATCCACTATACAGCTTAGTTCCCGGTAATGCAGGGTCTTGCCGGGTAGCCCAGGCTGGCATGGAATGTTCAATCCCCATACCTCAGCCTCTTAAGTGCTGAGATTATACATGTAGTCAGTGGGAACTTATTCAGAAGTTGAGGCATAAGTGAGCCAAGGAGCCTTTGGCCAATGGCATGTTCAACAGTTGTGAATGGGCCAGCTAATTCATGCTTTCAGTGAGGAAAATACTCAGGTTCCTAGAATGCTCAAAAACCCACCTGAAAAGTAAACAGTGACGTTGGCCACAAAGACAGAAATGGACAACACCTTTCTTCCTTTTTTATTCTCACTCTAGGGGTATTTTTGGCTCAAACATTAACTGATTGAAGTAACAGATTTCTCCACTGAGATAAAAGTCCTTTGATCTCTGAAAGACTCTGGTTTGCTTTTCATGCCAAGAGCTATTAAATAGATCCCGGGTTCAAGTGTCTCCCAGGGGCTCTGGCCATTTCTAGGGTTTCCCACCCTTTCTTCTCAGCTGTGAGTGATGGATTTAATCAAGTCCTCAGACAACATACAGCAAGAAAGGAATGTTCCACCTCCAGCAAAGGGCAGGGCTGTTTATTTTTTCATTGTGGGAACTCAAAGATTCTCTTCAGGGGGAAATATTAAAAAAAAAAATGACTCCCCACATGCTGGGCCATTTTTCTCGCCTTCCTCGTTATAACTCACTATCCCCCACGCTGATTTTTATGTGGTTCTGCCCATAGTGGCTGAGCTGCACACATCACCCTGGATGGAAGGAAGACCCACAGCTCTTTTGGCTTCATAACTGAATCCCAATTTGACCACTTGCTCACAGAATCTGCTGCTTCCTTCACAAGCAAAGGTGCTAGGTCCTAATTGAGGTAATTGTTTAAAGAGATTTTTTTTGATCTTGCAGGAACACAAACGAAGACACAGACAGACAGACAGACAAACAGACACACACACACACACACACACACACACACACACACAGTATTTCGGCTTAAATTCTGTCCATTGAATGCACAATCCCCACCAGGAATGTCCTTGGCTCCTTGGCTATAGGAAAAGAGAAAAACCAGCCACAATTCCTGAATACTTAAGGCCCCTGAGATGGGAACTGGGTTGCCTTTTATCTGTGGAGGCAGCGGGCAGGGGTTAGTGGGACTTCCCATGTGGAAATGGAAGCCCCGGCATCCAGGATGATTCTCTCATGGATGTCAACCAGGAAGTGACATCACAATGATCACCTAGCTTCTCTGTGCTCCATAGGAACATAGGAAACATGGTGTGCTGGGGAGGTGGGATGCAATCAGCAGCGTGGACCCAGGAAGTGTGACCAAAGGGTGAATGAGAAAAAAAAAAAATCTCATGCTACATGAGGCTGAGTATGCCTTCATGGTCCATTGCACATGAGAAGGAATCTACACTGAAAATAGGGGCCTAGGGAGCCACCAGCAGCCTAGACTTGCTCAGTCTTCCTCTCTGGTCCTTTCTGACCTGTTGCCCTTCTATGGGGGGGAATGCCTGTGACCGGTGAGGAAGGGGGATGGTTTACTTTTCCAGGGCATCCAAACTGCAGTGGGCAACCAGCCAGTGCAGAAACACACAACTGGACTAGGTGCAGAGCATCGGGGATGGCGGCGTGCTTGGTCCTAAATGGGGCGGCAATCACCTGAGGTTGGGGAGCCCAGTGACAAAAGACTCCTTCTGATGGGACCCAGCTATGTGCTGGTGAACTCATGGCAGCTGTGGTCGCCTGCACAGGATGGCGCCCCTGAACATGGATTGCATCCCAGGTAGAGAAAGGGGCCCCAAAGCACCAGTCTATAAGTAATGGTTGTCGGGGAGAGGTGTCACTTTCTTAACTGTGGAGCAACCTGGTCAGGTGTCCTTGATTTAGAAGATAACCTCCCACCTGTGCTCGGCCCAGGACCTCTCAACTCCATGGGTCATGCACCAGGAGAAGACACCAAAGGAGGAGGGAGACTTGATAAGAAAGACACCAGCTGGAGAGAAGGGGCTGAGGGAGGGGAATGGGTACCAATGGCTAAAATTCATTATACACGTGTATGAAACAGTCAAACAATTTTTAAAAGTTTGACTCTTGCCAGGCATAACACACTCGGGACACAGAGGCAGAGGGATCTCTGTGAGTTTGAGGCCAGCCTGGTCTACAGAGCGAGTTCCAGGACACCCAGGGCCACACAGAGAAACCTTGTCTTGAAAAAGAACCAAAATAATTCATCATCATCATCATCATCATCACCATCATCATCCTCTGACTCTCCTCTACACCAGCCCTGTTTGTGGAGTTGAGCTGGGGTGGCGCTCCCTCCAGATTCCTTATGTCAGAAGTTCAAGACAAATGTGTCTGCATACTGGCGCCTCCTGGAGGCTTAAGTTGCTTTTTTTCCTGCCTCTCCCCATCTGCAACTATGAATCCTCAGGCTCCCTGGCTTGTAAATCCATCCCTCCAACCTCTGCCTCCACCGTTACATGGCTGTCTTCCCCATATGTCTGTGTCCAAGCCTCTCTCTTCATTCTCTTATAAGAACACTCCTCATCCTCTAGGCCACCCGTCGTATCAACTAGTTACTTCCACAAAGACATATCTCCGGTAAGATTACATTCTGAGGTTCTGTGTGAACATGAAGCTTTGAGGGGACATTTCACAACCACAGAAAAACTGGAGGGAGGGAGGGAAGGAGGTAGGGAGGGAGGGAGGGAGGGAGGGAGGGAGGGAGGGAGGGAGGGAGAGGGAGAGGGAGAGAGAGAGAGAGAGAGAGAGAGAGAGAGAGAGAGAGAGAGATGTTGAAGGGTCTCCATGGGCACCTTGAACCAGCTCCACTTAAAGTCTCTACTGTTAGGCTTTGTGAATGGTGAGACCTCTCTGAGGTCTACCTGGAGTTGGATTTCTGTCTCCTGCTACTTAGAATCCTGACGAATCCAGTCTGGGTTTGATGGAGGTGGAAGGATATGATGTAGCTTCTGAATTAAGAGTCACTCCTGACAACATTCAGGAGCAGTCAGGACAAATACTTAGTAGAGGTGGTGACGGGGATGAGGACATTACAGTGAATTCACTGTCGATGTCAGAGGAGGGAGTTCACTGGATTGCCTCAAGGATTGGACAGTTGGGAGGGAAGGCCAAGGCATCCTGACAAGGAGTGGCAGAGTGTGGGGGAGCTGAGTGGCACCTCGCGCAGATGTGGCCACATTTGCTTCACGGTGGAGAAAGGGCGCAGATCAGTCAGTCAGTCTGAAAGGACCACGAGCCAGCTAAACGCACTTCCGGGTACATCTAATTGACTTGATCAACATTCGGCGCTAACTCTGTCACTATGGCAACACTTTCAGACTTTTTCCTTTAGAAAACAAAGGCAAGGGGACAGAGAGAGGAAGTGGGTCACCTTCAGCCTGGCCCTGGCTGGGTCATTTCAGTCAGAGAAGTGGTACCGACACCTCACGTGCACATTAAGTAGGGGACGAAGCTCAGCATCTTGTTGAAGATGTGTCATAGGCCATAGTCACCCTGAGTAAGCGGAAGCCAGTCATGAAAGTGAGATAAAGACCACAAGTGACCCCGCTTCGCTGAGTTTATCAGCTAGGCAGCTGTGGGGACTTTCCTCATCAGAGTGTAAGGGAGTGTTGGCTAAAACCAGAAGGGCACCTGGAGCAGGTAAGCAGCAAGCTGGTTCCTGAGATCCTGGTCTATGTCATTAAAATAGTTTTTGGGGGGACTGGAGAGGTGGCTCAGCCATTAAGAGAACTAACTGTTCTTCCAGAGGACCCATGTTCAATTTCTAGTACCCACATGGCAGCTCCCAACTATAACCCTCACACAGAAATGTGTACAGGCAAAACACCATTGCACATAAAATAAAAATTACTTAAAATAAAAAAAAAAGTTTTATGGTCTGAGGTGATCGTTCATTAAAGGGCTTGCTGTCCTAAAAGCCAGGCAGAGTGGCACCTGCCTATAATCCTAGTGCTGGGGGATGGAGATAGAGCCTCCCAGGTCTTGCTGGCAGGAGGGTCTGGCTGATCAGGGAGCTCAAGGTTTAGTAAGAGACCCTGTCTCAAAAAGAAGGTGGAGAGTTGTTGAAGGCATTCAACACTCACCCCTCAGCCCACCCATGTACTCGTACACACATGTGTACATACTTATGAAACACACACAAAACAGCATTAGTGCTGGCAAGACACGGTGGCACATATCTGCTGTCCCAGTAAAGGGACTGTTAAAGCGGGAAGGTGGTGAGTTCCTGTCACGTGAAGATAAAACCTCAGCCCAGGTGATGGGAACAGAATGGGCTCAGAGTCCTGACAGAAACTAAATTCCAGCAGAGGGAGCCTCCAGCCTGTACACAGTGTTCAGAGGACGCTCCTTGGAGGTTATCAGAGGTGTGAACCAATTGCACAGTCAGGTCTCTCAGCCCCACCCCTCCCTTCTCCCCCCGGGGACCTTCCCCAATGGAAGAGAAGAGGGGAGAATGCTCCTCTGTGCATCACGTTGAGGTTTGCTAAGCCACAACCACCTGCCAGATGCAATTCCAGCTTCGCTTTCATCCAACAGTGCTTGTGGTAACCCTGATGGCCACCGTAGGCACCATCAGCTGGCCTAGGCAATGAGCTTTCAGATAATGAAATAAACCAAGCATGCCCCAGATCCAATTCACTAGGACTACAAGAGAACAGGAAGACAGTGTGTTTGACAAGCTCAGTAACGAATACAGGAAAATTAACTTAAGCAGAGCTGAAGAGAATGGTTGGATGCAAAAGCGATACACTCCCAGGTAACACCCATGAGAACCCATTGGGCTGGAGCAATGCTGTCTTAGGCAAGATGGCTGCCTTAGCAATGTTCCCAGTTTCGGTGATTAAAACACAATGGAAAAGGCAACTTAAGGAACAAATGATATATTTTAGCTCACAGGCACAGTCCACTATGGCAGGAAGTCAAGGCCGCAGACCTTGAAGTAACTGGTCACATCACATCCACAACCAGGAAGCAGAAACAGCACGCATGTGTATGCTTAGCTTATTTTCACCATGTATACAGTCCAGGATCTCAGCTCAGGAAAATGTGCCACCCTCAGTGTGCAGGTCTTCCTACCTCAACGAATGCAATCAATAAAAGCCCCGCAGGCATGTCCAGAGGCCTGCCTCCCAGGTGACTCTTTATTCTGTTAACCTGATGATTAACACTAACCACCACAAAGGCCAAATGGTAGCTGCAAGAACTGCACGCAATGTCTGAGTCCTAGTTGTTGAAGCCACGTTCTGAGGATTGCCATTGGCTGCTTCCCAATGGCCCCGTTTTGAAGACCTGTCAACCTGGGACCCAGTCATGAACTACCCAGGCTGCTTTGCTCTCACTGGACAGGTCTGGGTCATGTGACTTCCTGTGGCACCAGGGGACTGAACCTCAATCCAAGAGACCAAGAGCCAGGAGTGACAGCTCCCCGCAGAGAAAAGTGAATGAAGGGCCCCTAGTGAGGACAGCAGTGGCTTCTGTCACTCATGTCAAAGACAATGGTGGGGCACCTCTCACAGACACTCAGGGACTCATGAACTGAAGGCAGAAAAGCCTGGTCTAAGGCTTGGAGCAGAGCTTGACATAGCAAAGTACTCACTCAGAACATTTAAAAAAAAAAAAAGAATTTAAAAAGTCAAAACGCCATTAAGAGATAATGCAACTTTAGCTTTCCTTAATTATTAATAGACTTGGAGGAATAATTTAGAGCTAAATTACAACCGGATGGAGAGATTCATAATACATGTGGGTCACAGGAGATTATGAAAATATCTGGCCTCATTTCCATGTCACCTGACAGAAATTCATCCAGGAAAATACCATGAAACATAATAGTGAACATTAATAGATGGCCCCCCAGAAAAGCTGCCCCCCCAATCCAGAGTTAAAGCGTACAATTTTATGCACCGGCAATTCCCAACATCTTTCCTCAAACAGTCCCGATTCTCTAAAGCTAACAGTGGTTTCCCACTTGCGCGGTTTGCACTTTCTGACAATTTGTCATTTGTCTCTCCCTCCTGATTAATACCCTGATTGAGGGAGGAGATGATTACAGAGCCCCCGTTCCGCCAGAACCAGTCTTTGAAACCAGCGGTAAGATTTAGCCAGTGCCGTGGATCCACAGGTGGATAAGGGACCTGAGGACCACTGGATACCTGAGGACTCAGAACCTTAAGTACGCTGGAACGTACACTGAGCTTAACGGCGCCGACCTGAAATCTCAACACGTGGGAGGTGGAGGCAGGAGGATCAGTGGTTCGAGGTCATTCTGCTACATGCTGAGTTGGGGACTGGCCCACGCTGCATGAGACCCTGTCTCAAAATGGCAGCAGCTTTCCTTGGGTATATGCCCAAGAGTGGTATGGCTGGGTCTTGAGGTAGATCGATTCCCAATTTTCTGAGAAACCGCATACTGATTTCCACAGTGGTTGTACAAGTTTGCATTCCCACCAACAGTGGAGGAGTGTTCCCTTTACTCCGCATCCTCTCAAACATAGACTGTCATTAGTGTTTTTGATCTTAGCCATTCTGACAGGTATAAGGTGGTATCTCAGAGATTTGCATTTCTCTGATGATTAAGGGTGCTGAGCATGTCTTTAAATGTCTGTCAGCCATTTGTGATTCTTCTTTTGAGAATTCTCTGTTTAGCTCTTTAGCCTATTTTTTAAATTGGATTGTTCAGTATTTTGATGTCTAGTTTCTTGAGTTCTTTATATACTTTGGACATCAGTCCTCTGTCAGATGTGGGGTTGGTAAAGGTCTTTTCCCATTCTGTAGGCTGTCTTTTTTGTCTTATTGACCATGTCTTTTGCCCTACAAAAGCCAATCATACCACAAAGATACATGCTCAACTATGTTCTTAGCAGCACTATTTGTAATAGCCAGAATCTGGAAACAACCTAGATGCCCGTCAACTGAAGAATGGATTAAGAAAATGTGGTACATATACACAATGGAGTACTACTCAGCAGAGAAAAACAATGACAGCATGAAATTTGCAGGCAAATGGATGGAACTAGAAAATATCATCCTGAGTGAGGTAACCCAAACCCAGAAAGACAAACATGGTATGTACTCACTCATAGGTGGATTCTAGATATAAAGCAAAGAACAATCAGACTGCAACCCACAGAACCAGGGAGGCTATATATATAGCAGGGGGGACCCTAGGATGACTGTGGCTTAGAATAAGTTTTGGTTTTACTCAATTACTGGGTAAGCCTCAATGAAACATTTCACTATTAGGATAAGAATTTATACTGTATCAAGCTGATAATATAAAAATAAATAAATTAATAATAAAAAACAAAAAAACAAAACAAAAAAACAAGAAAGAAAGAGAGAGAGAGAGAGAGAGAGAGAGAGAGAGAGAGAGAGAGAGAAAGAAAGAAAGAAAGAAAGAAAGAAAGAAAGAAAGAAAGAAAGAAGGAAGGAAGGAAGGAAGGAAGGAAGGAAGGAAGGAAGGAAGGAAGAAAGAAAGAAAAAATGGCAGCAGCTGGTGCAGAACACCTGGAGGAACTTCCTTCCTCCCACAGTGGTGGAAAGCCTCCTGTCACTCATCCTTTCATAACAGTAGGCGTTATCAGTCACCTTCACAATCCCTGGGCCCAGCCATGCCCTCTTCTCTCAAAGCCAACAAGAACCCAGTTCCCTTGGCGCTAACCACCCTGAGTAATGCCCAGGCCTTTTGCAACATACAAATTAGAACATGAAGCCCCAGCTCTCCTCTCGGCAATGATTTCATTTTTGCAGAAACCATCCATGAGAGCCTTTCGTTTCTCTTTTCTCCCAAACCTGAGCAGTGGTCCAAATGGTAGTTGGGAAACCGAGACACCACAGCAGTTGATAACACTCATGTATTGTTTTAAATGTGCACGTCCTGAAGGCTTCAAAAAGCAGAATACTGGAAGAATGGCATACATAGATAGTCACCACAGAATTCCCGCTGTCACGTAAGCCTCACACCTCGGTCATGACATAGATCTCCCTTTAGCCTTCCTAAAACCATGATGAGAGAAAACAGCAGAAACCCCCAATAGTACACGGATCTCTCGAATGGGTAAAGGTGTGTTTCAGGACAATTTTACTAATATCCACAAAACATTGTGCACTGGTTAGTTTTAACTGTTAGCTCACCACAACCTAGAAGAACTTGAGAGGAGAGCTTCAACTAAGGAATTGTCTAGATCTGGTTGTCCTGTGGGCCAGGGATTGTCTATCCTGTTAATTGATGGAGGGGAGCTCAGCCCACTGTGGGCAGCACTATTCCCTAGGCAGGGGCCCCTGAAGAAGACAGGAGAAAGCTGTATCGAAAGAAGCAGGCAGCTAAAGGTGCTTCTTTCTCTCTGCTCTTGACAGTGGATGTATTGTGACAGTATTTGAGCTTGAGTTCCTGCCTTGACTTCCCCAAAGTGACAGATGACAACCTAGAATTGTAAGCCAAATAAACCCCCCTTCTCCCCCCCCCCACATTGCTTTTGGTCAAGCTATTTTATTATTGTGACAGAAATGAAACTAGAAGACATTCTGTAGTAATTATCACCATCAGTCTGCTTTCAGTTCAAGGCTGTGCCCATGGTTGGGGACCAAGGCATTACCATTATGCTGGAGAATTCTGTCATCATAGAAGTCATCAAAGACCTAGGTGTGGATGAAACTGGCCCCGAGTTCTCTTTGAAAACATTCAGTGATGGATTTCAGGGGTCTTCCCAAAATAGGCAATTTATAAACTATGAGACTTCAGAGTACCATAGTGGGGGAGGACTCTTTCCTAATCACCAGCCAACTCTTCCATTAGAGAATAAGATAATGATGTTTAAATGTCACCAAGTGCCCACTGTTTAACAGCTGTGGTTTCCTCATTCCAGATAATTTAATTTCCAATGGAGGAAGAAAAAAATTTAAAAGAAACCACAAAACCACAACACGCAGAGCCGCAGAACCATCTCAAGTTCCGTGGACGCTTAATGTTTAGGGAATGGATTGCACTGTAGGCTGGGGATAATTGCAAGATTTGGGGGACTTTGCACAGCTCTGGCAATTAAGGAAAATGGAGTAAGTGCCAAGGTGATGTGGGATCAAAATAATTGAAATGTGAAGTCTCTTTCTTCTTACAAATGAAATGCTCACACCTCTTCCTGAGATGTCACACACAATGCTTCCAGGAAAGGCTGGCTGGACGGATCAACATGGTCAGAATCACCCCGTTGTGACACCCCTTGTAGTGACTCATTCTTGATAGTCCTGACGAGGGGAATGCAAGGTTCAGAAGCCAGGAGGAGCCTGGACCGATTTCTTCTCATACATTTTGCATTCCAGTTCTCTCAGGGTCCCTTTGTTTATAGTAATGTTTCCTTTTCCTTATGCATCAGGGACCTAGAGTTACTTATTTTGATATCTGTAGGAAGAAATGTGAAGCCACATGTCTACATCAATGCCCTGGCAGCCAGGAATAAATAGACACACCAAGGTCATGGGAAAGGTCGGATGTTCTACTTTCACTGTTTGGGACTATACTGATGCCTGCTCAGGTTGGGAGCGGGGTGCACGCACATTACCCTAGCATCCAAAGATGCTTCCAGAGAACATGGTCATGGTATTTTCTTTGAAAGATCTGATGTATGGGAAGATGACCCAGTAACCTCAGCATCTTTGGCTTAACCCAGCTCAACTCTACAGCATCCATCAGCCCACAGACTACTGATCCTAAATATTATTCCATATGTATTTATATGTGTGCATGTTCACATGTCTGTGCACAGGCATGTGAAAGCCAGAGGAAAATCTCAGGTGTGATCTCTCAGATACATTACTCTTTTCTGAAACAGTTTCTCATTTGTCTGGAGCTCACCATGCAGGCTAGGCTAAGATGGCTGGCCAAGGAGCCCTAGGGATCCACCTGTCTCTGTCTCCCAGCACTGGGACCACAGCATGAAACATCACACCCAACTTTTTCCACTTAGATTCTGGGGACCAGGTCCCCATGCTGCCAAAGCAAGCACTTTCCTAAGTGAGCCATCTGTCCGACCCTCATTCTGCATTTACAAAAGGCAAGGTTGGGAGGTCTTGCTGTGTGCCATGCAGATATATTTCATTGGCTTCCATTTAAAACAGGCTCTAACCAATACTGTTGTCTCTCAACACTTCACATGCCCTTGAACACAGTCCTTACCTAGCATACCTATAACCTGTGCATGAAGGAAGGAATACTGTCAAAATAGCTCGGCTGGTGAAGGCATTGGTGGCCAAGCCTAATGACCTGAGCTTGATCCCAAGGACCTGCATGATAGAAGGAGAGAACTAACTCCCTGAGCTGTCTTCTGACCTCCATACACATGCCATGGCATGTGTGTACACACACAGTGCACGCACGCACACACACACACACACACACACACACACACACACACACTCACTAAATAAATAAATGAATGAATGAATGTAATAAAAAAAAACATTTGTGTCTAGAGATTACATAAGACCTGTTGATGAGACCAGGCCTGTCCAGCCCTCTACTGACTTTTCTATTTAAACATGGACTTCTGGTTCAAGCTCCCCAGGGACCAAGTTCTTGTTCTTCTCCTGATTGAGATTTGCTCATTCATTTTCTCTCCAGTATCTTAGAGTAGCGCAAGCCGCCTCCAGTCACCTAGTATGGGATGCTTTGAGTTCCATAGACATCCAAAAGTAAGTCATATGGGGCCACCCTCACAGAGCTACATGTCTAGAGGACAGGTGAGGTTCTAAGCCCTCTGAAGACCTGGCCAGCATGACCCTCACCCCCCAGCAGCTTCCATTCAAGATCTGCTTTGGTAATATACACTTTCTGGAATGTCTCTCATTTCTTGCCGATGATCCCTGTTTAGAAAACGCCATCTTTGCCGGGCGTTGGTGGCGCACGCCTTTAATCCCAGCACTCGGGAGGCAGAGCCAGGTGGATCTCTGTGAGTTCGAGGCCAGCCTGGGCTACCAAGTGAGCTCCAGGAAAGGCGCAAAGCTACACAGAGAAACCCTGTCTCGAAAAACAAAAAAACAAAAAAACAAAAACAACAACAACAAAAAAACGAAAACGCCATCTTTACTTCCTGCCAGGGTGAAAGGGAGCATAGCTTTGGGGTCACTGTCACCCATCTCTGACAGCATGAGACTTACTGATCAACACAATGTTGCCATTCTACTGCTGAGAGGTTTTCCTTAGGCGCTAAGTTTTGAACTCAGGAATAGAAGAAGATAGACGTCATATGCATAAACACGGCTGCCTGATACTCAGGGCTGCTGGGTAGCAGGGAGCCCCCACGGCAGTGAGTCTCATGACCAGTGTTTCCAGCAAGGTTGTGAGTTTTCTGAATGTAAATGAATCACCCCTGAAGACTCATGGGGAAAATATCAAGGTGGGGCCGAGAGTCTGGGTACCTGGACTTTCACATTAGCTCTACCACGGGTTGTCATGAAGATGTGTTTCAGCTCAGTCCACCAATGTCTACACAGCTGCCACAAACATAGAATAAACACTATACAAGAAACCGGTGCCACACTGGGGACATGCCTCTACATAACACTCAACAGGATAGAAAGATCCTTGTGCACAAGGATCTTAAAATAATGACCATAACATTGGCATTTACTAACACAAAGGGGTAAGTAAAAAACTGTCAGGAATATGTACAGGGCATAACTACATGGACCCTGGTCTGTTTCTAGGTGGGGAAGAAAGGTTCCTAGGAGGTAAGCTGAGGGCTTGGACGTACATAGATGTGAGCTAAGAGTTTAAGAAGATATAAGCAATATTATCTGCAGTATTCAAGTTTTTCTCCCAAAGGAAAGGATTCCGTATTGTTTACATAATTAAAGACTGGATTGAGAACAGATGAAAAAAAAAAGGGCAAGAGCATCAGGCAGCTTCAGGGCTCACAGAGCTAGAGCATCAAGCATCTCCAGGGCTCCAGGGCAAGAGCACTGGGCATCTTCAGGGCTCACACACCAAGCAATTCCACTTGCAAAATGCTCTGAACGCAGACTCCAGGGCAAGGAAGACAGAAGACAGGGAGTCTCGGTAAGTAAGGAGGTTCGGGAAGCGTATGAGACCAAAGAGGCAGAAGGAAGAGACCCCATGGCTCAGTCCCCTTTGCTGCAATAGATCTTGCAGACATGGCTCCTGGCTAAGTGACAGAACTCTGCCCACACTGAACCAACAGCAGGGGCCTGGGGCTGGTGGCCTCTTAGAGCAGTTAGCAGGCGAGGAAGAAACTGAAGGAGAAAAGGGGGAGACTCGGATGTCCCCCCTTTTAGGGCAATCTCCTGTACATCCCAATTGTCTCAAAATAAAAACAAACCTCAAACAAAAGGAGGAGATGTGCTAGAGGAAGAGCATTAGACAGGTTTTAGGAGAAGGGGCCATGCTTCGGTGGAGGCATGGGGTTGAGGTAGTAGAGACTGGAGGAAGCGGCGGATCATGGGAGGTTTGGGTTGGCCCAGAGAACAAAGGGAGACGTCTCAGAGTTCAGAGGGAAGGGTAACACAGTTAGCTCTATGTTCTAAGCAGTGATTCTCAACCTTTGGTTTGCAACCTCGTAGGGGTCACATGTCAGGTATCCTGTATATCAGATATTTACATGATGGCTCATAACAGTAGCAAAATTCCAGTTATGAAGTAGCAACGATAATAATTTTATGGTTGGGGGGGGGGGTCACCACAACATGAGGAACTATGTTAAAGGGTTGCAGCATTATGAAAATTGAGAACCAGTGTTCTAAAGCCACCTTGGGGCAGAGGGAAAGCAGGTCAGCAGGCTGGAAATATACACTAGATTCTGATCTTTAATGCTCTGGTCTCAGGGAGGAACGGGCTCCCAGCCAGCACCAACCACAGGGTGCCTATGCCACAGCACAGCAGGTGGCTGGCCAAGAGGGGACATAAGCACCTGATACTGAAGTCATCAAAGGTGAACAATTTGTCGGACTTTCCTTCCTTCTGCCTTATGTCTGTCTGCTTCTTTAGTGCTGAATTATAGGCAGGACAGGAAGAACCTTCTCACTGGTTTTGCAAAGTTTGGGGTCTAACATGGAATTGCTCAGTCCCAAAGTAGAGGATTACAACGTCATATTAACACAAACCATGATATTTTGAGAGTTTTCCTTTGAAAGCATGTAGATCTCAGAAAGTTTAAAAAATAAATAAATAAGACATCAGCCAGACAGTGGTGGTAAACGCCTTTAAATCCAGCACTCAGGGTTAGGGTTAGGCAGAGGCAAGCAGATCTCTGTGAGTTCAATGCCAACCTGGTCTACAAAGCAAGTTCCAGACAGCAAGGCTATACAAAGAAACCCTGTCTCAAAAAACAAAACAACAAACCCAACAAAAACAAAAACAAACAAACAAACAAACAAAAAGACATGATTTTGAATCCTAAAGAAAAATTTGAAAGTCTGCCCTGCTCACTGGGAGTGTTGTTATTGAGTTCCTAAAACACAGAGAGAGAGAGAGGCAGAGAGAGACACAGACAGAGACAGACAGAGATAGAGAGACAGATAGAGACAGAGAAACAGAGACACAGAGAGACAGAGATAGAGACAGAGCAAGAGACAGACAGAGAGACAGAGAGAGAGGGAAACAGAAAGAGAATATGAGTATATCACAGCAGGACCCTCTCAGTTTTGAGATGCTTCAACCCTACATCTGCAAGCCAGCCAAGTAGAAGAACTCAATGGGGGAAGACTGGACCTTCATGAAGGCAAACCATGCACTATTCTGAAGATTCAGGAAGCTTTAGACCCCAAACTATGTTTGAGGCCATAAATCACCCAGGGGCATGGCCGAGGGGTAATCCAATAATCCATTTATGACTTTAAGTAAATCTGGTTGCACACGAAAGCCCTTCTGAGTTTACAAACCTATAATATTTCCAGCCACTGGCCCCTGGAATCGGAGGGGGCATCACATCCAGCCGGGTCTGCATGGTGTCCAAACCACTGAAAATTAACCAGAGCCAGACAGTCGATATCACATTATCCCCGTCACTGCAGATGCTTATTCTGTTTGCTGCCACTCATTTCAAGGCAGGGCCAAGTGAAAAGCTGGCCAGTTCGACCCCTAAAAACAGACCTCTCTATTAAATCCCATCAGATCAAAAAGGGAGAAAACTAATCTATGTTCATTGCAATTAGAAAAAGAGAAAGATGCACCTGCATCTCCTGCATCCAGAAGAGATGAGATTAATTCCTTCCTAAGACCACAGAGTGCATTAGAAGACTCATCTAAGTCCAGGGAGGCTCGCTTAAATCCAGGGCTCTCAAAGTGATACCCAGGTTAGGTCTTTATGTTATTCAGTTCTCTTGAATGCTTAACAGAAGGAAATGATAGCGAACCTAGAGAGTTCGAGAATTATTTTTCTCAGTTCAAGAAATGAATCTTGGGCTAGAGAGGTAGCTCATTGGATAAAGTGCTTGCTGCATACCTGTGAGTACCAGGGTTAAGATGCCTGGCACCCCCATAAGAAGCAGGGGAGGTTTGGTGATCTTTTTGTCATCCCAACAGTCGGCAGGTGGAGATGGGGGAATCTTCAGGGCAAGCTGGCTAGTCAGACTGGTCATGTCTCTGAGTTCCAGGCTCAGCAAGAGATCCTGCCAGGAAATACATTGGCGCAGTGATGGGGGAAGGCACCTGAAGTCCACCTCTGTTTGACACACACATGCAAACATTTATATACATGAGTACCACACACAGAAGCATCAAACACAGATACAGAGTGAGTGGGAAAGGGAGGGAGGGGAAGGGAATGAGAGGGAGGAGGAGAGAGAGATGAAGCTCAAAGATCATTGATTCTTAATGTGCCAATTGTACCTGTCCCCCACCCCTACCCAGGGACCTCCAGGATGTGGTTCCAACTATTTTAAGACTAATCTACCATGCTTTCTAATGATTGGCTAGGAAAGGTTTACATTCTAAATAGACCAGTGAGACAGGGAGACAGGGGTGGGGAGGTGGGGGTTCCCGGCTTTTCCTCCTCGTCTTTCTCCTCATATTACCTCCCCCTTATCATCATCTTGCTCTTTCCCCTTTCATTTCTTTTTCTATTTTATGCTGGTTGCCTCCTCAAGGGAATTGGAAGGCATTTGACTAGCCTAGGGTGGCGAGAACACAAGACATGAAGTCAGGGTTTAGATGACACCCATCGGAATGGAGCCCTGGGTGTCAGCGGTTCCAAACAATCACCATTCCTTTTCTTCTTCCTTGGTCTCCTCTTCTGTAACAAGGGAGGGGGTGGGGCACAGGCAACTAACCTCACTCCCTCAGCAGCCTCTCACTGTGAGGGAGTGAGGGAGAGGTCTTTGTGATGAGGTAAACAAGGGATTTGGGATGCACGGTAAACATCAAACACTGGTTCCTCGGATGGCAATTGGGAAGTGAAGACATTAAAATGAAATATTTAATAGATGACCATGATATTGTTATAATCCAAATGTCTGTTGTCTCATAATTGAAATCCTAACCTAATCTGCAAGGTAATGGTGCCAGGAGCTGGGGTTTGGGGGCAGTGACTGAGTGACAGACTGGAGTCCTCGGGAATGGGATTGAGTATCTATGATTGTTAATATAACTGTCACCTTGACACAACCTAGAGTCACCTGGGAAGAGAGTCACTTATGAACTGTCGATATCTGGTTGGACTGTGGGCATTTCTATGGAAAACTGTTTTGATTAATGGTAAACCCTACCTGCCCCTCTGGGTAGAACCATTGTAGGGGATGCTGGGTAGGCAGGCATCCATTCACTGCCCTCTGCTCTTGACTACAGATGCATGGCATTTTTCTCAAGCTCTTGCCGCTTGTGACTTCCCTGCTATGACGGACTGGAACCTGAACCTTGAACCGTGAGCCAAATAAACATGCTCTCTTAAGTGGCTTTTGTCAGGGAACTTTATCCCAGCAATAGGAAAGGAAAGGAAGCCTGTGTATTTATTACAGGGCCCCTGGGAGCTAGTCTGTGTCATCCACCTTGTAAGGATGTGAGAGAAGGTGCTCTCTGTGATGCAGGAAGCAGATCCTTGGTAAACACTGAACAGGTTGGTACCTGATCTCAGATTTCCAAACCCCAGGCCTGGGAGGTATAAATCTCTGTTTTGAAGTTGCCAAGATCCTGGTATTTTTGTTATAGCAGCTCAACAAAATGGGCCAAGAAAAGCATCAGAAATAAAACACAAGATTGCTTCCCATGGTCAGAGGACCGCCAGCCACTTCCAAATGACTGGTATGTTACACTTTGCAGAACTAGGGGGAGGGAACAGAACTGAGGACTGTGTCCCTGGATGGGTCATCTTGCTGTCATACACCACTGGGGGTTGTAGCTGTATTGGTGGTTTTAACAGATTCTGAAGCCATAGACTCAGTCAAAATCATCATGAGACGGGACCAGTGTCTGTTTCCTCATGGTGGTCCTACTGGTCTACCTGGCTTATTCTACCAGACCACCTCTGGGCAGCTTTGTACGGGTGGCTTCCAGAAGATACTGAGCTGGGCATAAGGGGCCCCTAACACACTCCACCAATGGATCCCATCTCCCTACTTTTCAGGGAGCCACCCATCCCCACTCCTCAAGAGGAAGGACTAAGGCTCCCACCAATTTTTGAAAAGCCAAGCTAGGCCATCGTGTTTGCTTCATTCTGATTCCCAGGGAGATTCCCCCCCATCTGAATCCCTTTTGGAAATATTCTGTGCCAAATGAAATCCAAGTGAGGTCATTAATTATGAAAATTCACAATGCATAATTATAATAATTACTCGGATCACATAAACATTACAGCGCCATGAATAATTAAATAGGATCTGAGCTTTGGAGAGAATTGCTAATCCAATAAAACCTAGGGAGGTGACAGAGAAGATGCAGGAGAGCCACGCTCTGGTTTGCTGTGAGCGAGTTGTATTGTGACAAGAATGTTTTTTTTCCCTTTGTCCTAAAGAATTACCCCTGGCCTTAAGAGGTAGAGGAACAAAAACAATAGTGGGATGCCTGGAAGTTTCCAGATGGGATCCACTTTTCAAAATGGAGATTGGGCGTCCCAAGAAAGATGTCTTCCCAAGGTTCATGTTTCTACCCTCATCATGTAGAAAAGAAAATCCTTTCTGAACAAGAAATAGTGAGTCCTGTTTTATAACAAACATACAGCCATACAGAGGTACCCATATATTCTTTTCAATTGTGGAAGACACCTGCTCTAGAAATGAATAGATGTCGTCAGGTTTCTCTATGGACAACGTAAACTCAGCCAGAAAACAAAATCAAGGCTGAGGGGTATTTAATTTTGTGTTCACCATAAGAAATAAAATTGGTGTACCTTGTGAGTTTTACTAACCATCACCAGACTTCATTAATCACTTAGCTAAATGTGTGAGTGAACAATAGTGTCTATATGACAGAGACATCTGAGAACTGACTCGTCTGGAGAGGTTGGGAGATAGGCTCTCACTGGGGAACCCTCTGGAGAGGTGGTTAGGACTCTGTTAAAGTTCGGATCTGAAATGATGCCATAGAGGCATGTTTGAGGGTTCCAGCCTCAGCACCTGGTACAGGTGTTGGTGCCTGGGTGGCATTGGTAGGTCTCAGGAGATGGACTTTTGCTGTTATACTGGTTCCTGAACACTTAGTAGGCTTCCTGGTCCACAGAATAACTGACAGTCACAAGCTGTCTTTACCATGGGCCAAGTTCCTCCTGCCCACAAACTGTGATCCCCCAAACCGTAAGCCAAGGTAGAACTCTCCTTTTGTAAATCAGTGCTGTTGGGTGCTTTGTTAAAAAGATGAGAAAACTAATACAACTCAGATTTTTATAAATGCCTTCTGTGTTCCCTGGGCAGGGAAGAATCAAGGCATGAAATGGACACAAATCCTTACTGCTTCTACAAGGCTTGCCTGTTACCTTTCAGGCTTTCTAAAATGATGGCTCATTAAAACAAAGATATTGTTGTAATCTTGAGGGATGGCTTCAGTGGTTAAAAACATCGGCTGATCTTGCAGAGAACCTGGGTTCAGTTCCCAGCATCCAGATGGTCGCGAACAACTGTCTGTAACTTCAGTTCTAGGAGATCTGACGCCCTCTTGTGGCTTCTGGCTTCTGAACACATGTGGTGCACATCAACTCATGTAAACACATGCACATACACATAAAAATAATAAAATTTTTAAATGGTATTGTATGGAAAGCTGGCATAGAAACCCCCATAATAAGCCTGTCCAACTACCAGGTAAATTGATTTTCATTTTTTTCTTCTTTTAGATTTATTTATTTTATGTGTATAAGTATTTTGCCTGCATAAATGTATGTATGCCACATGAATGACTGGCGCCCTTAAAGGTTAGAAGAGGCTATCGGATACCCTGGAGCTGGAGTTAGGGATGGTTGTGAATCACTATGTGGGTGCTGGGACCTGAACCTGGGTTCTCAGCAAGAGCAGTCAGTGCTCTTAACAACTAAGCCATCTCTCCAGCCCCAGGTAAAATGAATTTAGTGTAGAGTTCCCATTTCATTCCAGTGACTCACAAGAAACTCAATAGCAATAGCCACAAAGTTGGTTTTACTCTGTCATGGCCCATGGTTCATATTACTGATAATGGACATTTATAGAGTATCTACTGTGTGCCTGGCATTACTCTATATAGTAGGGTTTCAATAAGGAGAGAGATGACCAAATTCGGTCCTATAAGAAACATGGAGTTCTACGATGTGACTTGTAAAATACTGGGAACTGCACTTCCCACATCTGTGTCGCCACGAAGTGTTTAGGAAAGGACTGGCAAATTGCTGGAAAACAGGTGCTGAGTGGCGAGGCTGGCCCATTCCCCCAGTGTGTATGTTAGGATCTGATAGAGACGTAGGCTTTGTGTCCAAGGGTCTTCAGCTAAGTATTTTTCCTTGCAGCTCTGTTAGTCAGGATTGTCCTGACTACAATCTTGAAACATGCTCATGAGGAAGAAAAAGAGCTATTTTGTCAGATTCTAGCCAGGAAAAAAAAAAAAAAAAAAAAGGCCGTAGTAACTTCAATAGAGGAGCTTGAATGTGAATGTGCAGAAATAGACTACACAGTGATGAAAGAGTTAATATCAAGATGATGGATGTTAACTATTGTTGGGGGGGGGGAGGCATTGCCAGCCCTCGGGAAGGCGGGACAGAGATGGTGGGGGTTCTGGGGGCCAGAGCCAACCGTGGACAGGAAAATGAGATGTGAGGAGAAGAGCCGCCTCAGGCAGCTGGAGCTAGAGAGGATGCTGCCATAGCCACCAGTGGTACAAGCTGCAAAACCGAGGTGGAAAGGAAGACGCTACAGCCACTGTAATATCCTGCATCTTTATCTCCTCATAGCCTCAGCAGACTCGGGTGGAGATGCCGGAAGACAAGGGAACCTGGGAGGTAGGGCTCCCTGTGAACTAGGAGAAAGGAGGAGGGGATGGAGCCACAGACCGGACCCAGCATCCCAGAGGGCACGTCACTGAGCTACACAATCCTCAACCAAGCCTGTGGAAAATGGAAGCGAAGAATCTCAACTCTCTCTAGAGTTCTCATCTCCTTCATCTGTTTCTGCTTCTCTAGCATCTTCTTCTCCTACAGTGGTGACTGTGAGCAGCTATGAGCTCCATCTCCAGCCTGGCCCACCCAAAACAGGGGCATCTATCGAGGAATGAAGATGTTTGGGGGTCTCAGGTTGCTGAGCTACTGCTGGTGTATACTGGGGAGCTACAGAACCCTAAATCACAAGGATAAAATGGTGTGCACAGTAGAAAAGGGGCTGGTCTCCAAAGTCTTCCACCAATGGAGTGACCACAAGAGACCTGTCCCAGGATTGTGTTCTCAGAGTACTGAAATCTTGAAGCAGGCTTAGGACATAAGAATGCCCCTTAAGAATCCCTGGCGTGTGGTGTGGTGTGTGGTGTGGTGGTGGTGGTGGTGGTGTGTGATGGGGGTGCTGTGGAGGCCAGAAGAGCATGCTGGATCCCTTGAAAATGGAGTTATGTGTGTTTGTAAAAACCTCTTATATGAGTGCTGAGATTGAAACCCAATGACGGAGCAACAAGTACTCTTAACCCCTGAGTCATCTTTCCAGCCAACACTCTCACCCCTAATGAAGCTGCCCCACCCCTCTCTCATCTCTGTAGTACTTTACTTCACCAGGAGGACAGCACACTTATCACTGGCATTGACAGGTTTAGTATCTGAAATTAGACACACAGCCATCAATTTTCAATCTGAGGGCGTGCCATGTGTATATCAGACTCCTTGGGTATGTTGAACATTAAAACATATATTTAATATTTTATATGAAATGAGAAATTACTTGTGTCCTATATAAAACAATGCCCAGAAAAACAGAGTTCATGTATTTGTTGTTCTTGTAGTTTATAGAAGGTAGCACATGGTCCGGAAGCAACGGTGTGTCAGTCTCTGGGAGAGGAAGCAGAGAAGAGTCTCTGGGTTTTCAGACTTCTTTGAAAAGGGCATAGATGATCAAAGTCAGGAAATGCTGAATTAAATGTTGGCTGACTAAAGCTTAAATGTCTTTAGTTAATGCCTAAGTGAGTACCACCTTGATGGTTGACTTCCTGGCATGATAATTTATCATTCATCCCTCCCCCAATCTGTGTGTCTGTATCTCTCTCTCTCTCTCTCTCTCTCTCTCTCTCTCTCTCTCTCTCTCT